>APFE030705840.1:245875-295833 GCA_000404065.3 Pinus taeda
CGTAAACAAGAAGGGCCCAAAGGTCTAGATGAAAATCTATCTATAAGGAACCAATTGAAAAAATTCATGACAATTAAAAGGATGCATCCAGGGGTGAATGAAAACATGAAGAAACAATTGAAGAAAATAAGAAGGTAGGGCATCAATAGGAGGAAGAAGCTAAGAAACTAAATGTTGAAGAGTCCAAGTACATGAACTAAAGTGTTAAGGGTGACATCTATAATCACCAAGACTACTCGACAACACATTAATCATTAAGGGAAGGACATAAGCATCAACATTCTTATGATGGATCAACATGGCACCAAAAGGGGAACCAATTCAAGAACACATGGAGTCATAACAACAACACATGGAGATATCATTGTAGAAGAACAAGAACCAACCAAATTCTAGATCAATATGATAGGGAAGTCGTTGGATCCCATGTTCACATGTCACTATGATGGATGGATGCTTGTGCTTCATACCAACTAGTTGCATTGCTTAGTCTATCATAGTGTATGGTTTATTCCCATGCTTTGAGGATGAAACATGCAAATTGGGATGGAATATTGTAGTATAGTTATGGGGTAATATAGGGTATCTAGGGAAGTGCCCAATGAGAATAACAATAGGTATTTATTTGTGTTTTCTTATTTATAGATGTCGTTTCTAGTAAATAAGGCCCACATAGTGGTGGAAACAAAATGACTATAAGAAGGATTATATAGACGGTTCTAAAAATTTTCCTTCTCTAGTAGTTATATTAGGAGGTATATAATATTATAAATATAAGTATAAAAGAATGTAATTGAAATATGGAGAACAATATTGTAACTGTATCGACCATTATTTCGCCTAATTAAGTTCATTCATTATCTTAAGGAAAAATATATGGTGGTAATCCTACATAAGGGTTTCTATCTACAATTTACTTGCTAATTATTGGAATATTTATTGTGTAGAATTGAAATAGTTATTCTCAAGTTAATGTTCACATTATATTTTAATATTTATTGAAGTAAATAAAGTTACCCTTTTTTGACCATATAATGTGATTTGATACTAAATTTTATGTGCCTTATATATGAAAATATAATATGTACACTAATGTAAGAATAACAATTAGATCTACACAATTAACATCAAACAATTAAAACAAGAATTGTAGACAAATTCCTTGAGGTAGGGTACCAAAATATAGTATTCATTAAGGAAGGAATGAATTCCTAAAGCAATAATTGCATGTCTCATAATAATATTCTTGACCATTCCCCTTACATTACTTCTACATATATTTATAATACTATTTACCTCCTAAGAATATTGTAAAGAAGGGACACTCTAGAAGATGGAACCTTCAAGTAAATGTTCTTACATTAATTGTGTTTACACTAATACATGTTGATTATTTATTGGAAATGACCTCCCTATATAAAAATACATAAATAAATATTGATTATTATTCCCATTGGGAACCTCCCTAGGTACCTCATATTATCGTCTAGGTCTACTGCATGTTCCTACTTGATACTAGATCATTAAGAGTAACAAATATGAATGTTATATTCTTAAATAAATTGATTAATCAATATAACCTTAATTTGCACCATATTGATCAATGTGTTCTTGGTGTGCCTTGATTATTGTAAATCCTTTTCAGATTTATTTTAGTTTATATTCATTCCATCCTACCTTTGTTGATCATGCCCTTATGATGATATTCATATCAACATATTTTATTGATTCTATTCCAATAGCCTAGTATAGATATTCTTCTAAACACTTTCTCTACATATGCTCAATATCATTTTATTTTGTGATGAGCTTGCACTATTAAATCTCTACATTGTAAGAATCAATAGTATAATTTGAATCTTGGTTGACATTTCCCTTTTAACTTTCCAACCATATTGCATAATCTATATGTTGTGAGTGGAATATAAGCATCTTTCACTCTTAAAGTGTTTGACATCAATGTAACAAGACTAAACATGAATTCTATTTTAAAGTATGTTACTATGACATCATTCTTGGGTTGTATACAAATGTTAATTCTTATGTGCTACACCATGGATGGACAAAAAAATTCCCTGGTACTCATCATTTAAATATGCCTTGTCTAAATCCTTTAATACATTCTTGAAAAAGGTTATCCATGGATGTAAATATTTTCACTTCTCCTTCTCAATGTACCTTTCTCATGATGTTAGATATATTTTTATTCCTTTCTTTATTTATCTCATCACAAAATATCTCTTTACTTGTGGGTTTGGTGGTCAAAGATTTCTTACTAGATAAGTCTTGACAATAATTTGATATTGAATATCACACATTAATACAAGGTGAGAACATTTTGATATTAGATTGAGGGTTTATATTGCATAATTTGTGTGTCATCAACATGATGGGAACATATTAATATCCTTTTATACCAAATATATTATAAAAACCATCTAATAGGTGTGGATCCATATAAATTTGAAAGTTAAATAATTCATCAATTAAATAGAATATGAAGCAAGTTTGATCACTCCATCTCCTATAAGTTACTATCATCTATATTGTTCAACATATGGAATTTCTATTTGTTTTATTTAATAATATTTCTTAAGCTCCATTTTCTATTCATGTATGTATCCTTTTGGTAGGTAACAAACTTTAACAATGTAAAAAATCCTCATTGTTATTACAAAGGAAGAAAATCTTATTTTCCCAATAATTGTCCATTTGGAAAAAGAAAATTGGTAATTACTAGTAAAGTAAAAATAAGATCAAATGATCACATACACACAGGATAGAAAACCCAAGTTTATGAAAGAATGCAAGGGAAATAATAATAAAGAGAAAATCTAACATTAAAATATAGATTTTGATGGGAACAACAAAATGAATATATTGAATCCAAATAAGTGAAGAAATACTCATAATGGATCACCTATAGAGATGGCTTAGTCATGGAAACGTGGGATCATAGGACTCTCCTTTCAAGGGTCCTTTATCTCATGTACTCCAATTTCAAAATATTGAAGGAGAAGAAAACCTCGCTTTGTGATGGGAAATGGTGTAAGCTAAAATGTAAGAAGCTCCAATGGTATAGGGACAAGAATGATGAATTCATGTCTCTCTAGAGAATTTTTGGTATCATACCCTTACTCATATATTCTCTATAATTAAATGAAACATCATGATATTTATCTATAGTTAAATAAGGAAACCCCCTTTGGATATAGTTTTTGTCTAAACTCTATCCATGTATCCATGTACGAATGAAATTCATAAGTTTAGTGGGCATCACGAAGACTAAAACAATGGTATTAATGAATAATAGATTTGAAAAGGTCCACAAATACACACTACACCACCTAAATAAGCATGAAAATATTTATGAGATCCAATTGAGGTGCTTTCAGATTTGAGGGTACAATGGAAAATGGAGGAAAATATATTTACTTTTATAAAAGGTTGTTGAAATTTTTACTGGAGTACGTGAGGTATCATAAGATCATATGATGGTGAAATAGGGTGCAGAGCATGAGTTATGCTTTCAACTATGATGCATCTAAGGAGAAACTCTAAAACTATATAGTTGAGTAAAATTAACTTTGTAACACCTAACACATTTATTATAGAATAATATTTTTTCTTATTATATTTGTAATGTGACATCATGAAATGGGTGGTTTGATGCTACTCTCTTGTATAATGAATCCCATATTAATGAATCATTTTTTCTTCAATATTTTTAGGAATTTAACTAATGAAATAACAACGAAGTTTGAACCCATATTCAAAATGGAATGGGAAAGTTGATTGAGACCCCAAATATTGTATTCAAGTCTAAGCATGCATGTCAAAACATTGGGATTGATGGAAATACTAATAATTTTTTTACTTCTTACCCATCCTTGGTATATAATTCAATTATGTGTCCATATTTTCATGCATAAAGCTCAAGTAAGTTATAGGATGTACCTTTCGATTTGATTTGTGAGCACATTATGCATTATGACAACTTGTGTTATAGTTATTGTGGGTTGATTTGATTTCCACATCCATTCTACAAATTTTTTCCCCTAAGGAAAAATCTTAATTTCCATTAATATAAATCCATTCTACACTATCTAGATAAGTGGTCTACTTAAATTTTTTGGTGATTAGGTTACCATCATTACGCCCTTCAATAATTTTCTCTTTGATGACAACATATGGAAATTGATATTTCATTAATGTGTTGAATTAGTGTTAGGAAACTAGAGGAGGACCCATATAACCATTTAGAAATTAACCATTTTGAGAAGTTATGCTTGCTTCATGTTAGGGTACTATAATATAGGTAGTCAAAGTTTGTTTATCGACTTATTTATTTTGAGACTCTGCTAGTAAAGTTTAGCCTATAAATTCACCAGGTAATATAGTCTAAATTATATCTGTACTAAGGTGTCAAATTTCTCAAGTCATTTAAAATATGTGTGTTAAAAGAGGTCCATTAGTCTTGATTTGAATTGTATACTCCCTAAGGGGTTATCAGTGAGTTGTTGTGAGTGTCTTGTCATGAGTGAATGCTGGACAATTGATGGTGGTTGTGCTAGTATTGTGCATAAATATTGGCAACGATGTCAACTAGATAGGAAAGCATGTGTTTTGTAGTGCATGGTTTAGAAGGATTCCTATGGTAGCTACTGGATTCATGTAGAGGATCATCACAGTGGGTGTGATTTCAATTATCCAAAGAGAAAATGAGCAGAGAAGTTTGTAGTCATTTTCCAAGTAGAAAAAGGACTCAAAGCCTACATCAAACCCTCTCCATTAGAAATTTATCTAAACAAGCTTTCCAACAGTATGTGGAAATACAAAATTGGACTCCTGGATCAAAAGATATGACCTGTTGACGTTAAGAGTTTGAATCCTTTGAAATGAAGGAATATTGAAGGTATGGAGCACATCAGAAATCATATAGGAAGTCTAGGGCATATCAGTCAATAAAAAATCACCAGATCGAAGGTCGATAGCATATAAGTGATCATATATCAGAGGTCAAGAGTGAGTCGGCACATCAGAGAATGTTGCAATATGCCAATGTTGTGATATGCCATGTTGCGATATGCAATGTTTACGATATAAGAAGTTGTGAAATACGAATGTTGATAGTGTTAAAACCATCGAGGAACACTTATAGTGTTATAACCATTGGGGAACTACAAAACATGTTAAAAAAGGATTTCATTGCAAAACCAGAGGTGGATGAGCCTTTTCTCTCTCCTCTAGTGGGATGTGTGGTGTCATATGAATCGTTCCGATAAATCTATGTGGCATCTAATGTCAACATGATGTAGCAGTATGACATGACACGTGGCAGGCAGTTTTGGTGTTCTGAGGGGTCCTAAGGGGGAAATTTTGGGTGACACATGTCACCACTCATGGGGTGCCACATGGATTGATGACATCATATCGAAGGTCGCATATTGAAGATTGAGGAATATCACAACTCCAAAGTGAATCTCCTGATTGAAAAGTTCCGATGAGAGGGGTTGCAATATTGGGGCTGGCACATGGTTGTTAGAGTTTAAAGAATATCATGCGCTAAAGCATTTAATAAAGGAAAAACAACCACCAACAACGAATAAAACACGTAGCACCTCAAGGCTAAGCAGTAGGTTGCAACCCTCGGTCCTATGGTGAAGAAATGTGAGAGCGGCTAAAGAAAGAGGAGTGAGGACAAAGTTAGAATTCACATTAAGTACATTATAAAGGGCTTTCAATATGGAATCAACCCAATAGCCATTGGTCGGGTTGTATATCAAAACAAGGACAGAGGAGAAAAGTGCAAGGGGCTGAGGAGTATTGGTGAAACAATAAGGCATCAATTTCTCTGATAAGACCATACAAAGAGTGGAAGGTGTATGATTCGATAGTTTTTAAATCGTAGGAAAAGAGGGGATGGTAGTTTGAAATGGACAGTCAACAAGGTTTTTCAAACACAACTTCATCCACTATAGATTTCAAGGGTAGAGGAGCAACATTAATAAACCACTTTCCAGTTTTGAAGGCTAAATATTTTGCTAGCATTTCCAGATTTCTTGCACTATTCCAGTGATTGTTTTTATTTTTTAGTGTATTGTTCAGTTATTCTTTCCAGACAGTCAGCAACAAATTTCCTTTAAAGATTCAACAGAACAACCAAATTTGTTTAGAATTCCTATTATTTAGTTTTGTTTTATAAATATCTACATGTTTTTAGTAGATATTATTTTTGTAATAAGTTTGATTTGAAGTTAGAATTTATTTGGGGAAGTCTATAAATATTTTGTAATAAGACTTAGTAAGGGTTGTAATATGTATGAAGAAAGGAGCTTTGCATTAATGTAAATTATGAAATGTACTCAAAGTGATAAATTTTCATAAAAACAAAGGTAATTATGTTCCAGGATTCTTGTGTCGAACAAATGGTGATGTGATTTTTTATGGTAAGTTTTTTTCCTTTCATAGTTTCCATATGAATTTCCCTTCCATGGTTGTTGCGAGAAGATTAAGAGTTGAATTTACTTAAATGTACTCAACTCTGGCTTGTTAATAAATAGTCTTAATGTTTTCTTCTGAGATTTAAGTATGGAATTCATCTGTGTATGCTCTATATTTAAATTTAACTTAAATCATATTCATATTATTCACACCACAAACACTCTATAAGATCCAGGAGTTTTCCTACCCTACCCTATTACAGTTGCTCTGTCATTTTTTTATTGATTACTCAAAATTTTATGACTCCATGCCCAATGGAATTTTCTAGCATATTTTAACCAAACCTTTGAAAAATCCATCTAAAACTTAAATACCTAGCCCAAAATCTTGAAATCATAAATTAAATCATACAGAGAGAGCCCTCTCTAAAGCTAGAAGGGTTAGATACCAACTTTAAAAGTGGTTTGTGGTTACCTCTGGAATTCTCTGCTTAGCTTAGGGAAATTACGAAGTCATAACACTTCATATTTAAAGGAATTAATATATGACGAACCCTTGTCCAATATTGGCATATTGAGCATGTTATGTATGGATTCTTATTAAATTTTGAGTTGAAAATCTTATTAACACTAGCTACTATCTACATTCGATGTATTCTAGTCATAATTTTTAAATCTATCTTCATAGTAGTCTAAAATAAATTTTATGTCATATTTCTTGCATCAATTATTTTGACACACATTAAATTTGTCAAAATTCACTAAATGAATAGTTTCCTTATTGTAATTTCGTTGTCCTAAAAACACAACATTTGATGCAAAATTATTTAGCACAAGTTATCTTCTAGAATTTTCATTAATGAGACACACCTTATTCTCATTAATCATCAACTTCATGACCATTTTAAAAAAAAAATATTTTACACCAATGTTTAGTGTGTATACATTTAATGAAAGAATCACCAAATATTTTAATAGAACTTTTACTTGACATACTTATAACATCGCATGCTTTTGTCCATGGTTTTGTAACATCAATTGTGAGTAGGAATCCATTGTGGGGAAACTACAACTGACTAAAGCATTCTTTTTGCAATTTTTAGTAATTAATTAAATTTAATTAAACTTTGTAGATGAAGAAACAACCTACATATCAAAGTTATCAGGGACTATTGCATGTTTCTCATTGCTAGTTTTGTTTGCATAACCTAAAAATCCACAACCAACGAAATTAAATGTTAGAACCACTCATTACTGAGAAAAGTGATTACCTAATAGGTTTTTGATGTGATGCAAATGGGGTTGAACTAGAGTTAGCAAAGAAACTAATGGTTCATTAATGAGAATAAATATTGGAATGGGCAATGACCATTCTCATTCTTCCCTATCACAGATTGATGATACAGCCTTAGAGGGAAGGCATGGAATAGGAAAGGAGGTTTTGTCTCGGCTATGCAAAGGGATGCAGGAGAAATTCTACATATACACACAATAGAAATGCGTTTAGGGTTTGATTCATTCAATAGACTAAAAGCTAGTTTCCCAGTAGTTTGTTGTTAAGTTTCTAGTGGAATTGGATTTTTCTCCCTTTGAGTTATAAGGATCTATGACCTTGAGCCTGTAAATTACGAATTTGGGTTTTAACCACTGCGACTGTGATTGAGGTTACTGAGACCCCTATGTGATTCTATGTTGCTAATGTGTTGGTTGAAGGATTGAAGTTCAACCATTAAGTGCTTGAAAAATAGTTATCTATACCTCTAACTTCTTGTATCAGGTTGACGAACCACTTAGTTCTTGTATTTTGGCTTATGAACCACTGAGTGCTTGCCTCTGGCTAATGAAAGACTTAGTGCTTGCTTCTGGTCAATGAACCACTAAGTAGTTGATGAACAATTAATTGTACCACTGTTTTCTTTCCTCTAGTTGATCAACCACTTAGTGCTTATAGTTTTTCTGATGAAACACATAGTTTTTCCTTTTTCTAATGAACCACTAAATGCTTACCAAAAATTTAATTATATAATTGGGTGCTTGCCTTAGCTAATGAACCACTTAGTTCTTTCATGTCTATTTATGAACCATTAAGTTCTATCCAATGGGATTTTAAACCACATATGCAATGGATTTTAATCCTCGGAAACTGAGAAACATGCCTATCCCTTCAATTTGGGCTAAAATCTGTGTCTGAAGCTAAGACAGTAAGTGAGTCATTAGGGTGCTTACTACCAGAGAGTAGTTGATGAACAACTGGTAAGTGGGCTCCATCTCTAGAGTGTTTAACCAATCCATTGGTGTGAATTTACCCTTGTACAAGCATTTCCTATGACTATATATCTAACACAATCATGGTAATCTACAATGAATATTATAGTGTATTTTGCCTATGGTTCGGTTGAGGGTGGAAGTACCTTCTCTAGTTTCTAACAAATCTAACTCACTGAGATAAGTAAAAATGAATTATGCATATTTTTGGTTTATAAATGATGATTTTGGTTGACATGATAATGGATGATGAATGATTATACACGGTTCAATATTGAATGCCCAAGTCTTTGTGTATCCTTGGTTGACTAGTCACCATAATTTTCTATGGCGGAAATGAATGCCATCTTTATGAATTATAGGATAAATTACATGATTGTGAAAATTTGTTTGAATTCATTCAACTAACCTGTGAATTTATGAGCTCTCAATTATTTAAATGTTTATGATTTTGGCAGCTTAGTGTCATACTCAAGATTGTTGGTTTCCTTACATGTTTTGATATTTATTTATGTGTTGGAAGTTAATTCAATACCTAGGTATAATTGATGGTTGCTTGGACTATGAGTGATGTGATAAATTATATGAACTTATGAAAACACACAGACACACACCCACACATACAAATATTGTAACATTATGAGACTCACTATTTATGAATGGTCCATAGCCTTCTTATTAAGCATGGAATTGGCATGTATCCTTAATAATAATTGAGAACTCCTATCTCATGGAAGGAATTATCTAATATACAATAGATAGTCAGGTTAGAATGCACGAATTGGTGTAGTTTGGCCTTTGGATCCATGCATATCTTTTGATATAGATATGATGAACATTAGGTCATGTTGATTCTCTTTTTCTCACTCTGGATATGGCTCCATACTTATGAATGTTATTCTTAGGGTCTATGATAAAATAAGCTTTGTTATCACCTATGAATGTTTTTTGGACATGGAACAACATCTATAATGATTTGTTCTCATGACTTTAATGATGTATTAGAAACTTAGTATTTTGGTAGAAGGACTAGTTCTTTAGGACATCTTGGTAAAATTCCATCAAGTTTCTTTCTTTGCAAGCCTTAGTAGAAATCCAAAGCTCATCAAGGACTGGATGCCCCCCTTATTATACTTTATATCTAGGTCAGATACTCCTTTATTCCCCAAGTGTTATTTGTATAATAATACTTGACGGGGTGGAATTCCCATCTCATACATGGATGCATCCATATATTTGGAATCTAGATGGTTAAGGCATGAAGCCATTGAAAATAGTTTGGATTTATTTCGTACAATATCTAGTGGTAAGCACAATTTATAACTAGAGATTCAATGAGGGTCTTTATTTGTTAGTTCATTTGCATGAGGACCATATTTTGTTATTTTTGCACAACATCAAAAGAATATGGGATCTAGGGGTGGCAAGAAATGCACACCCATGTGGAGCTATGTGTTATAGGCCATGTTGTACATCTGGTCAATAGGCCTCCAAAAAAGGTCATTCACATCCTTTGAACACTTTGTCACCCTCCCTTCACAAATACCTAAGCATCACTCCTTATAGTCCCTAAATTTCTGCCTAAAAGTGCTTCATTTGAGTCATTTTAATGACCAATGCACCATGGCCCCTCATTAGCCAATGTTGACTACTAGGTTTCCCCACTTTGCACCTACCATGGGATGATCATATACCCTGTTTCTTTGACCGATTTAGTGTCAAATATTGTCCCTGTCATGAAGAAACATGGGAAAATCCATGTATGCATTGATTATTGGGATGTAAATCATGCTTGTCCAAAGGAAAATTACCTGACCTTCTTCATCAACCAGATTATTAATGACTATGTCAACTGTGAAATTTATTTTTTCATGGATGGTTTCTTCGGATATCATCAAATCAATGTTCTCCCAACGGATAAACCTAAAACTTCATTTATCTATCCCTGGGGTACATTTTCCTTCCGAAAACACCTATTTGGTCTAAAGAATGTTGGGGCCATGTTTCAATGGGAAATGGATTACACTTTTCATGACATTAAACGCACTGTGTCGCCTTATTTGGATGATCTCCTTACTCATTCTAAATATTGGGCTGATCACCAGATGCATCTAAAGGCCATTTTCCTATGGCGTAGACACTATAATATTTGACTAAATCCACACAAATGTGTGTTATATGTTAGTTTTGGTTGACTTCTTTTATTTTTTATTTCAAAACATGGAATTCGTATAAATCCTGTAAAAATATAGAAAATCATCAATTTTATTGCACCTTCTTCATCATTCAATTTCAATGACTTCAAGGGAAAGATAACTTCCTGCAAAGATTCTTGCCTAATTACGCTTAGTTGACCAAAGTATTCACTCACCTTCTTAAGAAATGGATTCCCTTCCAATCGAACAATGCTTCTCAAAAAGTGTTTGATGCCCTGAAATATGTATTGGTTCAGACGTCTCTCTTATATCCCCCTGATTACTAGAGCGACTATTTCCTATATCTCGCTACTACCATTTCTACTATAACAATGGTATTGGTCTAGGAATATGATGTAGGGATTGAACATCCCATATATTATCTGAGTTAGAATCTTAATGATACCAAAGTTAGGTATACCCACATGGAAAGTTGGCTTTGGCAGTCATTCAAGCCATTCAAAGGTTCTGCCATTACATATAGCTTCGTAAAACTACAGTTATTTTAAATTGCAACCCTATGACATATATTTTGTCATGTCAATTTTGAGGGGGAAAATAATCCAAATGAATCATCATTGTGCAAGATTTTGACCTCGAATTTATCAAATCCAAGTCAAAGAAATCCATGGTTTTCATTGAGCTTATGTGTAACCTTCCTTCCCTTGATTTGGAATTGACATTTGATGATTCTATCCTTGACGAGCCATTGTTCTTGATTTGATCATCTGACTTGTGATATGGAGACATTCTGATATATCTCCATAGCCAGACTTTCTGATCTGATACCTCTCACTTCGAGCAACGATGTATTCGATACGAAACCAAAAATTACATCATTATTAATGACACCCTTTATCAACGTGATATTGATATGATTTTACAAAGGTTCCTCACAAATGAGGATGAGAAAGTCCTTAATGAATGCCACTTGGGGGCATGTGGTGATAATTTCTTTGTTTATGCTACCACACATAAGATAATACGGATTGGTTAATTTTGGCTTATCATTTTTCGAGACTGTATTCTCACTATCCAGAAGTTTCATGTATGCCAAATTTATGATCATAAGATCCATGCTCTACTTTCTCCATTGCATCCAATTATCACTATCAAACCTTTTTCAAAATGGGGTATCGACTTCATGACATGTAACCCTCACTCGGTTAGGGGACATGGTTATATCATTGTCACAGTAGATTATTTTACTAAATGGGATGAGGAGATGCCTACATTTAACAACACTGGCGAAACGACTGCATTTTTATTTTTTTAATCAAGTTATTGCTCGGTTTGGTGTTCCATAAGCCATAGCTACATATCATAGAAATAATTTACGGAATCATATGATGTCTGAATTAACTTCTAAGCTATGACTTTCCCATCAAATTTCTACTAGCTAATGGACAAGTTGAGGCTATCAATAAAGTTCTTAAAAATATGCTTCAACTATGCTAGGGGTCCATAAATCAGACTAGAATTTGCTTCTCTATGCTGCCTTGTGGGCATACTAAACCTTAGTAAGGGTTGCTACCATATTTACACCATTTCAGTTGGTTTATGGTCTAGAAATAATGCTTCCAATTGAATGTGAGATTTTGTCACTAGAACTAGTTGTAGAACTTCTTCCTGCCACTTCTACAAGAGAGGAATTCCTTTTACATCTAACCCATTTAGATGATGCATGGCACTATGATGCTATAGCTAATGAAACTCATAAAAGGCACATCAAGGGATAGTATGACAAAAGTGTCAAGCCTTGTGTCTTCTCGGAAGGAGACCTTGTTCTTTTATATGACCAATAATATGATAAGTTAGGATCAGGGAAGTTCCAACCTATGTGGTCAAGTCCATATATTTTGAAGCGTGTTCTTGCAAAAGGGGCCTATGATTTAGACAATTTTAATGGAATTCCACTCGCACAACCTAGAAATGGGTTGTACCTAAATAAATAATATGCTTGATCTCATGCATAGTAACACTGTATACATACTGTGTATAAGTGTCTTGAGTGTAGTTGTAGTGTGTCTCTTTAGATTTTCCTATGGTTTTTGTTGATCCTTTTTAGATTTGGTTTTCAAATGTCAGCATCCCTTGAACTGTATTTTCATTATGCATATGGTACTAGTTGTAGTACTCGAAACCTATCCTACTCAGTGTGGGTTACCTTTTATACAAATGGAAAGTTAGTGAGTCTATAAGGGATTTGTATTAGCCACTCTACTAACAACATTGTTGAATATAGAGAAGCGGTCAAGCTATTTTCTAATGCTAGTTCACATTGCATCCTCCTTTTAGTCATCGAACTTGACTCACAGGTCTTGGCATTACAACTCGCTAATGTTTATTCGGTTAGAATTCCTACTATCCTTCACATGTTCTTAAGGGTTTTCCTTCTAGAAAGACATTTGGAATTGATACAATATGAATACATTTCTAGAAATATAAATACATTAACAAATTTGCTTTCTAATCATGTTTTAGATAGACATTTTCAACGAATGTAAATAAGTTTCAATGCACATCACATCTATTGAAAGCATAATAGGAACATGGAAACAATGAAGATATATCTATCTATATATAAAGTTTGTTTTTACAAAATTTGTGCTCGAGACACATATGCCCACACGACCCATATAAAAAACTACATGAAAATATCTAAGTAGACTAATCAAAGTGCTAGTGACAACCCGTCCATGTGGAACTCCACCTCTATTAGGATCTCCAATAGTGTTTTGTTGAAGTCGCATCGGAATTAGGTTGATTGTGGTCTCATTTATCTCGTGTGTCAACTCGTCCATGTGGAACTCCACCTATTTTAGGATCTCAGCTACATTAAATTCTCGTAGTGAATCCCGTCCTACTTCAGCAACTTGTACTGGTTCTAATGCTTCCTGTGGATGTTCTCCTACATAATGGAGATATGAAGCACCTATCGGTTGAATCATCCCAATATTTACATGAAAAATCAATATTTTATTCTCAGAAATATCCAAAAACACAAAAAAATTGTAAAACTTTCAAAAATTCAAATGCTTGAAATATCTTACCTGTAACACCCCATCTCTCACCATCAGGAAGCATGAGCTCAGGGTCATCACAGAAATCCATCCCTGCGTACGTATAATCATTGATCATAAAAAATTGTATATGTAGCCACCCAAAGAAGGATGGTGAGAAATTTATCTCCGACAACCTTACCTATTGAGACATATGATTTATCCACCTCCTCATCCATGGAACCCTCAAATCAATGGTCTCGAGTGTAATCTGCTGAGGCTGTAGTAATGGAACCCTCTCTAAAGAAAAAGAGACAAAAATGGAACTATAGCCAAAGTTTTTCAAATTTCACTCTCTTTCTTTATACAATTGTTCTTTCATATTGACCAAGACTCCCTCAATCCAGTTGAAGACTGTTGGCTCCAAACACTCCATGCCGTATTGCATTTATGATCTACTAGCTACATGAAGTGTTGAGCTATCCACCAATCTGGAAATGATAAATAATATCATTCTTAAGGGAAAATGGGTTACATCTTTTGTGTTAATATTTCCATCTCTTCTTGGCATGGATCAAGGTCTGGAATAAGTGGCAATATAATTTTTCACCATTTCTCCACCCCTTCTCCAACCTAGGAAAGATATGGGGGCACCTCCCATGGATAAAACTATCAGAAAATATATTTACTCTACCATTATCTCAAGCAAATATTCCCCAAATATGAATTCCCATGCTTTCATACATTTTGAATGAAAAAGATACGCTAGTTATCCCATCTTCTACCTGATACAACGAAGCTAGAAGAATTTAAACAACCCACAATTTTGCTTTGATGGTAGCAGGATCATTAGATGCACTCAAATCATGTTCTTAATGTTCTCTTTCTCTCATGATAAAGGCCATTTTGTGCTAGTGAAGACCTGAAACATCAAGAGGAGACTCATTAGTATCCATTCCATGCAAATAAACTAAACAATTTTGAACGGAAACTGGAAACTGGAAAACACATTGTATACTTTCACCCAACGCACCCCTATGAGGAGAGACAGTGTGTTTCACCCCTCCCTTGTAGTGTATTCTGACTTACGTGCAATGCACCTTTCGACCATTTGGGCCTATGTTGGTCCGACAACAAGTTATTTAAATCCCAAGGCCCTAACGTGCCTAAAAATTGCATGAAAACATAAAATGGGACCATGAATTGAAAATGAAAGGTGTTAGATTTTACCTAGAAGTGACGGTGCTTGAAACGGTCCACCGGATTGAGTGCAATCAGCCACAGAAGCTCAAAGGGAAGAAAACTACTCATAACTCTCACGATTGAAGGTAAATGTGAAATAGTAAAGATGAATAGTCATTTTGAATATTTATGGTTGTTTCTTTCATTATATATCATTATTTAGTTGATTTCAAGGTCACTAAAATGTAGAAACAATGTTGATATACATGTGTTTCAAGGGCCCAACAGAAATTTGGTCCCAAATTGTGAAAATTTCCATAGAGTTCCCTTTTTCACTATCTATTTTTCTACTGTGACATTTCTAGAGTTGTTTTTTAGATTCATCATGATGATTTATTTTAATTTTGTTGCTAATAGGAGAATTTAATTTGGAAATTTCGAGTGCATCATATATCTTATCCTTTCTTGATATGTCTCAGTTCCCATTTCCCTACAATCATAGGATAACATTTTTATTTTTTAATTTCTAATGTTTATCTCCATTATTATAGGTTGTTTGAAACATTATCTGAAGGTCTAAAATATTTCCTCTATTGGATTCCACTTCCCTTGTTTATTTATTTGATTTTGTATGAATTTTGTTTTGAATTATTTTGTCCTCTTCCTCATTCTCATATTTTTATTAAATATATTCTTTTTTAAAGTCTAAACTTCTCCCAAGGTATTTTAAATTCTAATGATAGATAAAAAGGATATTTAGAAGCTACTTAACATTCAAAAATAAAGTTCAATATAGGAAAATCAGAGTTACTATGTAGAGGGAATTTCCTTCTAGATCCATCCATATCCATGTCCACCCTTTAAAATCCTTGCCAATTGTGAAGTGAGTTGACCTTTCCTAGTTGTAGGCAATCAGAGCTAGTGTTTATAAACACTTATATGAGCATGTTTAATTAGCAATCATTCCCTATGCTCTTTCCTAACATTGGAAGGATCCTAGTCTTTATGCCTAACATTCGGGGGTGCAAATATTTCTAGCTAATAATGGGGGATTTATTTGTCCTTATTCCTAATACATGAACTAATGAGCTACCAAGTCTAGGATGAACCATATTATGATTAAATGATATATCAAGTATCCACCATTATTTGCATTGATAACTCATTAGAATATAAGAATACAATTTTCAAGAAAGGAATTTTAATCTTAAAAGTAAGAACATGTGATATTTTGTCTCAAAGGCTCTAATATAACCACCTTGAAGTATGTTTAGAGTTATTTGGATAAAAAAAGTTGCATTTTACAAGCCATGAATTCACTAATTTTGTCTCTCATTTAATGGTCATAGGTGCAACCAAATAGGTACCTTCCATATTTGTATTCGTTGAGGGAGGGAATTTTAGGTAGAGTGGAGGAAGTTTAGAGATTTATTACATCTAATAGACAAAGATCAATTAGAGGTGAGAAGATCATAAGAATATTATGTAAAAGCATGGAAGTTTTTCTTGATTAAGAGGGGTGATGTTCTTATGATTTTGATAGCATAGATGACATCAAGGTTTGCTTAAGGTACAAACATCTAGTGAGATGATGGGTACCCATGGACCTTCCTCAAGTAAACATTGGCTTTTATCTCAACGAGAGGATATATTAGATTCCTCCATCATCATTACATGGTTTGGGGCTATTTTCCATGGATGGCATTGTTGGCGTTATGATGGATGTGTTGTACTTGATGGCAACCCACTTGTAGCAGAACAACTCACTTGTATATGGTAACTAGATGAATCTATAGAAGAGATATCAGATGTGACAAAATGCATAACAATAGTGCTTACAGATGTGATGAAATACAAGACAGTGTCAAGGAATCAGTTCATATGGTAACTTACTTAGATGAAAGATAACAGTATAGCATGAAAACAACAAAGAATTACAGTTCAGACTACAAAGAATGAAGAAAGAAAGGTATACGCAGGTTCGCCTTAACCAAGTTGCATATACACGTAGGTTAATAGAACAAAAGGAGCGTATAATGTACACACACACTTTCATAGAAGGAAAAGCGCGTATACCTTGGCAAACTAAGTTTTTGGTCCGACGTATTTGGTCCGTGGTATTTTGATCCATGGTATTGGTCCATGGTATTTGGTCTGAGGTATTAACCCTAGGTATTTGATATAAGGTATTGGTCCTAAGTGGTTTTGGTCCATGGTATTGAGAAAGGCATAAAACTATATAAGGAGCAGAATATCATTAGGCCAATGTAGACAAGTATTGAATATTTGATAAAGTGTGAGATCCAGTATGTAGGTTACAGGTCTATGATGCTCTGCTTGATCTAAGCCAAGGAGGAACCTTAGCGGTCGGTGGAGTACAAGATCAAATGATGAATCGGGATCCTAAGGCTTGGAATGAATTATCTTTATATGGTTTGATCATGTTTATTCTAGATCTGTATACTGACGCATGTGTTGTTATGTAAATATTATGAATTGGGTATAATTGAAGTCTGGAATAGCTGCAAAATTATGAATGAATATTTACAGATGTATACGCTGGACTTTGATAAAAGCACGTATACACACAAGTTTGACATGTAGAAGTGGTGTATACCTTGTGAACTATGATGTTTGAAGTTCCAATTAATTCCCGCTGTTGATGTAGAGTTCTGAGGTTTGCGTTATGTTCTGGTGACTGCATTCTAGTAACAATGTTCAGATTGATAGTGATTTGCTTCAGTGATGATGGTTGATGGATCAGGATCATAATGAATTATCATTATGTAATCTGATGGGATAAATCTAGTTGCTAACACATGTATTATCCTTTATATGTGATGATCTGGGTATGTCTGAAGTCGGGAAGTGCAGTGAAGTTATAAGTAAGTATTTGTAGATATATATGTTGGTTTTCTTTGATGAAGTTGTGTATACACGCTGGTTCGGCTCTTCCAAGTTGCGTATACACTCTGATGAATGGTTTTGAGGTTACAGCTGGTTCTGAATGATGATGCAGTGTTCTGGGTTTAGATCTGTGTACTAGTTATAGTGATCTATCTGTTCCAGCTCATTGATTGAATTTTATTAAGTTTGAATGAATGCTTGATTCAATTGTGTCAAGGATTCATGGATTGTCAGTGATTGATTGATTTAGCTATGGTTGATTCAGAAAGTGATGATTGAGTTTCAGTGATTAGTTGATGCAGATGTATTTGATGGTTGTATTTATTTTGAGCTTCAATGTTGTTGATGGGTCCAGTATGAAAATTGGATGAAATGTGGCCTTCAGTTTATGGTGTTGTGTTCCGGGAGTATCTAGTCTGAAAATTTATGAAACGTGGTCCCTGGAGGAAGAAAGAAGGTTGTAGCCTTTTGTAGGTCGGTGCCTACATGCTAGTAAACATATCAACTAGTACAAGAGCTAGGGGGTTGTAGCTCCCTTCCAGTAGAAGTTGGAGAATGAGAGAAGGTTGTAGCCTTCTGCAGATAGAGCCTACGTACTAGTATGAGTATGAACCAATATAATGTTGTAAACATATTTTCTTATCATTAAAAGAAGACAGAGATGATAGCAGCAGGTGGTTTTCACCCACATTGGGTTTCCACCTTAAATCTTGGTGTTCATGTGTGTTGCTTATGTGTGATGATTAAATCTGTTATTAACTGCATATGGTTACTGTTTAATGTTTAATAAAGTGTTGATGCATAGATTATAGATCAACATATGATGAATCAACTGAATCATTAGTTTGTTGGATATATGCTTGTTTCCTTAAACACAGTTGCATATACATGCGGGTTACCCACATGGAAGTAGCATATATAAATTTGAGTATGAAAAGAAAAAGATTATTGACTTGACTAATACTGATTCCCCCCCCCCCCTCTCAGTATTATTTCCAACAATTGGTATCAGAGCAGGTCCTTTGGTAGAATCTTGATTGCTTGAAGGATATACGTAGAACAATGGGAAAGAAGCTAAAGAAGAAAGCGCCTCAGAAGAAGAAGCCATCTCAAAGGAGCTATGACAGTGGGAGAGTCGGTTGGGGATTATGTGGAAGCAACTCTTCAAATTTAGAATCACCTTAGAATGAAGATGAAAAAGAAAAAGGACTATCAAGTATGAATTTGTTATCCTCTGGTGATACATTTCTATGTCCATTTGAAGATGATGAAAGTGATAGTAAAACAACTAAATTTGATCTTATGGGTGAAAGAGAAAGATATCAAATAGAGGTAGAATTTAAAAGGCTCACAGAAAAAATTAGAGATCAACAAGATCTATTGGACAAAAGGAAGTGTGCCTTCAAAGAAGAAGCTACCAAACTAAAAGCTCAACTAGAGGAAGGAAACAAAGTGTTGGCATTATGACACATGTTTGGCAGTATGGCACAAGTGTTGTCCTTGATGGCAACTCACTCAAATGGCAGATTATAGTTCAAGCTCTCAAAATGGAAGAAATCTACATATATGCAGGTTCATCTTAACCAGATCGTGTATACATGCGAGATTGCTAATGTAAAGTCGCATATGCGTATACACACACTTTCATGCAAGGAAAATCACATACATGTGGGAAAGCTTATTCTTGGGTCCATGGTATTTTAGACCTAGGGTTTTGGACTTTGGTATTGCGTCCGAAGTATTCAACCCAGGTTCTGGTTCTCTATGGTTTTGGACCATGGTTTGAGTAAGGCCTAGGGCTATAAAAAGGAGGAGGTCATTTGGCAAAGTAATTGACTGAAGTATTGAATATATGCTAAAGAGCAAGATATGGAATAATGGTAATTGGTTAATGGTGCATAGCTGAATCTGAATCAAGGAGGAACCTGAGCGCAAGAAGATGGATAAGTTTCATTGATGGGTCAAAACTAAAGACTTGAATTGTAGTATCTTTGTGTGTTTTGATATGTTATATTTGGTGCATGACTTGATCTATAAATCTGAAAATATGTGTATAACTGATGTCTGAATATTTAAAAGAGTGAACTATCTTTTATAGATCTGTACGCAGGTTCAACGAAGCAAAGGTGTGTATACACGCTGTTTCTATGAATGTAAATTGCGTAAATGTAGGTTGGGCTTGATTTAGAAGCATATGCATGCAGGTAGTACACATTGAAGTAGCGTACATCTCTTGGATATATGTTTTAGCTACTTCTGTTAATTAATGTAGTATTCTGGGTTTAGGATTGGTGACTGGTTACAGTTATTTCTTTCTGGGTATAACATAAAAAGAAGTAATTGTTTGATTCAATATTGGGTTGTACAAAGAGATTGGTTGATGCAGATATACTTGATGCTTGATTAATATTATTCATGGATCTAGTCTGAAAATTTATGAAACATGGTCCGTGGAAGAAAAGAGAAGGTTTTAGCCTTCTATAGGTCAGCACCTATGTACTAGTATTTCAGCTAGTACAAGAGCTAAAGGGGTTGTAGCTCCCTTCTAGGAGAAGTTAGAGAAAACGAGAGGGTTGTAGCCCTTTGCAGGTAGCAGCCTGCATACTGTTAAAGGACTACACCAATACAGAAATATTGTAAAAATAAGTTTCTAATTAAAAGAAGATAGAGACAAATTGCAGCAGGTGGTTTTCACCCACATTGGGTTTCCACCTTATATATTGTGTTCTTATGTGTGATTGTCTGTTCTGTTTCACTATTCTCGGTTACTGTTTATATGGTTTGATGCACAGATTAATGATCAACATATGAAGAATAATTTAAATTACAAGTCTGATGATATATGCTTGTTTCCTTAACTGAAGTTGCATACATACGCGGTATTTACTAACTGAAGTAGCGTATACAAATCTGATTGTGAAATGAAAAATAATTGACCTAATAATACTGATTAACCCCCCCTCTCAGTATTATTTCCAACACAAAGTAAGGAAGAAATTCAAGGAAAATGAAGCACAATTTCAAAAGCTGTAGGATGAAGTGACATCATTAAGAAATGAAGTAAATGAAAGGAGCACAACAATCAAGAAACTTAAAGATAGATCCAGTTACTATGAAAGTCTTGAAGCTAAGATCCTCTCACTAAAAGAAGATCTTGAAAAATCAAATAAGAAGAATGAAGAACTACTCCAAGCTCTTGAAAAACAAGAAAACAAAGTTCTTGAATTAAGGCAACAAATAGAAGAAGGAAGAAAAGTTGAAGAAATCATGAAGAAGCATTATCTTGAAAAGGAAGAGCAACATCAGGTTGAGGTAAATGTACGAAAAGGTAAATTAGAAGAAAATAATAAGCTCTTATGATTTCAAGATAGTACTAAGATCTTGGATGATATTCTTAGTAGTCAAAGGTCTCCTGCCATTAAAACTGGTCTTGGTTTTCCTAAATCTGTTGAAGGTGAATCTAGCTCACAAGCTAAGGCAAGGAACTCTAATGTAAAACTTGAAATGCTTAAGAAGGAGATTAGAGGGCAACTCCATCAACAACCAAGGAAGGAAATTCTTCAAAGAAAATCCTTTACTCCTAAATATGGAAGTGATAGTTGGTTATTTCCTCAAATGAATAATGTGGAATGTTTTATATGTCATAATTTTGGACATGTAGCAGCAAGATGCAGAAGTAGAATGGTTCAAGACCATCATACAAAAATATCATCAGCTTGCATGTACTTTAAGGGATATTGTTTTTCTTGCAATATGTTTGGTCACAAAGGCATTGACTGCTATAGAAAAAATATGAAACATGTAAGATGTTATGCATGTAACAAGCTTGGACATATAGAAAAGGAATGTAGGAGAAAATATTGGGCACCATACCAAAAGGAGGAAACATCATCACGCTCGAAGATATGGAAGAATAAGGAAGTACAGTCAGAAAAATGTGGCATGGCACAGTGTACAGACATGACAGACTCAGGAGAAGCCAAAAGTATGAAACTTCAATTTTCTAATTCTCATACGCAAGTTTCATGAAGACAAGTCGCATATATAAGTGAGCTCAAAGCTGCATAATCGCGTATATGCAATTTGAGAAAAATGTTGTGGGATAGTCTCAAAAAAACTGATGTGATATGATTCAGACAATTATCAGTTATCTTTTCTGTCATAGATGACTACAGTCTGTGGATATTATTTAGAAGTTTTTTTATCCTAACAATTTGTTGATAACTTGATGTATATCTGATTGATGATGATGCCTTGATACTTCTTATTGATATATGCAATGATCAGATCTGACAGTGAACTGGTTCAAGGGGAGAACATGCTATGCTTCTAACAAAGCATTGTTGGCATTATGTTTAGAAGTCTTTTCGATGATGATGATGCTTATGTGATACATATTGCTATATGATGGTTATAAGTTTCCCATGATGAAATCTCATATGACACTTATATTGATTGGGGTTACATAGTTGTTATTCAGATCAGATTTACGAATGATTGTGGATGACTTTTTGATGATGTATATATATATGTTGCTTACATGGTGATCTTCATAAGGAAAAGGAGAAGTACAAAGCTTGAGTACAAAACTTCATTAATTGATGATGAGCCACTCAATTCTTCTATGCTGCAATCATCATGCCTTCAAAGAGGCATAAAGTTCATATGGTGCAGTTATGACACAGGATTCCTATGGATCTTGGCTCTCACATGGTTGAAGATTGTTGTTGTTGATGATATCAAGAAATCTTAACAAATGACCATGAGCTCATGGTTTGCTAGATACATATTGATATCTCTTTGATGGATACATGGATTATTACTTAAGTTGCATATTGTTGGTTGGCCAAGAGAACTGTGTTATTGCAGACATAGCTATTTGAAGACATGGATTTTCAAAGACATGGCTTACTTAACCACATAATGATGATGAGTTATTATCTTATGAGGATATGTTGATACTCACATATGTTGATTATCATGGTTGATGCTTATCAGATATGGGATGTTCCCTAGTGATGATACATGGTTGATACACCGAAGGTCCTTGTGGAAATATCATGCAGTTCTTGATGATGATGTGAAAGATCATAATGTGATGACTATGGTGTTTTGACATATGATATGGTGTGAATTATTTTGTGTTACTACTTGAAATATGTTGAGTTGATTCATGGAAGGTTATGATAAGGCTCTTTCTACTAAGGAAATGAAGCAAGTTGATCTTGATGAGATCAAGAGGATGAGTTGATACCTATATGCAGACATAACTTGTCACAGGTTGATGATATTTACATTATCATATCTCAATGAACATATATAGGTTGCTGGTTTGTATGTTGACAGATGCTTGTGGTGTAGATCATACATGGTGTATGATAGTTGTTGATGACTATCATGGTCTTGTTTAGACATCTGGTCTCTATTATAAATGTCATATATATCATTCGATGTAAAGGGCATATAAAGACCCATGATGCAATAATTTGTCTCTGTCTGTTGAAGTCTTTTGATGAGTCCTTTCTGTTGGAAATAATACTGAGAGGGGGGTGGGTGAATCAGTATTAGCAAATTAGATACTTTCTCATTTTCATACTCAGATTCATATACGCTACTTCAGTTAAGGATATCCGCGTATATACGCGACTCTGTTAAAAGCAACTAGCGTACATCCAGTAACCTTTATGATTTAGTTAGTTCATCTTCAGTGAATGCATCAAAACATTATAAACCATATGAATAGTAAAAAGAACAGATCATCGCACATAAAGAGCACACATGAACACCATGATATAAGGTGGAAACCCAATGTGGGTGAAAACCACATGCTGCAATTTGTTTCTATCTTCCTTTAATAAGAAACTTCTTTTACAATGTACTGGTGCAATCCTTTACCAGTACGCAGGCTTCTACCTGCAGAAGGCTACAACCTTCTTAGCTCTTGTACTAGCCGTTCCATTTACTAGTACGTAGATGCTGGCCTACTGAAAGCTCCAACCTTCACTCATTTTCCAGCTGCTCCTGGAAGAGAGCTACAACCCCTTGGCTCTTGTACTAGCCAATATGTTTACCAGTATGTAGGTGTCAGCCTACAACCATCCAGGGACCAATTTTCATGCATTTTCATACTGGATCCATAAAACAATCACCATTGCAATACAACCTGCATCATCAATCTCTGAATCACCCAATACTGAAACCTTGTCAACAACACAGCCACCAGAACACAGAACAGACTACATAAATCTGCAACAACAACCAGATTCAATAGCAACTTCAAATATCATACTTCATACTGTATACACTACTTGGACGAACCCAACCTATGTGTATACGCGCTTTTACCAAAGACAACCTGCGTACAGATTTGCAAATTCTAACTCATAACTTTGCAGCTATTTCAGACATCAGCACATACCCAGATCATAACATTCATACAATAAACATGCGTCAATAGATCTATTCTATCCATAATCAAACCATATAAAGATAATCATTCCAAGCCTTGAGATCCCATTCCATCATTCATTATCCTCCGCATGAGTGCAACCTTGGTTCAGATCAAGCAAGGCATCACCAACCCATAACCAACATCTGGATCTCACACTTCATCAGACATTCATCACTTGCACACCCTTGCACCCCATCTTGGCCTAATGATCTTCTCCTTATATAGGTTTAGGATTCTCTCAATACCATGGTCCAAAACCATGTAGAACCAATACCTTGGACCTAATACCTAGGGTCGTCACTTCGGACCAAATACCATGGGCCAAATACCACAGACCAAAACCATTGTTTCCAACATGTACGTGCCTTTACTTCTATGAACCCGCGTTTGTACGTATACATGCCTTCTATTCTGCTAACCTGCGTATATATGCACTTTCATCACGGTCAACCTGCGTATATCTCTCTCTTTACCTGCTGCACTATGATCTGTCCTCTAAGTGAGTTGCCATCACCTGTGTCATACCTCTGAGTGAGTTACCATCAAGGACAACACTTGAATCATAATGCCAACAATCTCCCCCTTTGGACTTGATGGCAACAACAACACCAAGTCACTCTCCCCCTTTGACATCAATGGCAAAGGGCGGACCAAGATATTCTCTTCTTTGATCTCCATCTGCTGTCCATACTACCCCTGAGTATCTGCTGAAATCTCTGATTGAGCTCCCCCTTTGCATGTGCCGAGATGTACTAATCTATCCATGCTCCCCCTAACCACATGCAAGGTCTGCAAAAAGCATAACATGACTCTATACATACATCATTCTCCCAATGAAGTGGGAATTTTAAACTCATCCATCCAACTAAGTGGGGATATACCAATTGTTTACATATGCCAACCAAGTACATATACATGACTCAACAACAAGAACCATTACATCATCCATCCCATGCATAGTGGGGTAATAAAACATATCATATGACTCACAAAGACCAAGGACCTAAACAAGACCATGATAGTTATCAGCAGCTATCATACACCATATATCTACTTTATAAGCATCCAAATCTGTAACCTGCAATCCATTCTTTTGGTCAAGCAAGATATGTTAATAAGCATCATCACCAAGAACTTCTAACCATAATGCCAATAATGCATTATTTAAAGTATATGCTTCCCCTGAGCCTGTGCCAACCATTTCATATCATGACCGAACCATTTCTCGGGTCTATTCTGCTGCCCTTTCTTCTGATCTCCATATACGCGACTCTGTAGCCTGTAACTCGCGTATATACGCGACTTATCTTCATGAAACTCGTGTATGAGATTTGGAACAATGATGTTCCACACTTCCAGCTTCCTCTGAATCTGTCATGTCTGTGTACTCTGCTATGCCACATCTTTCTGGCTGTACTTCCTTTTTCTTCCATATCTTCAACTGTGATGATGTTTTCTTCTTTTGGTTTGGTGTCCACAATCTTCTCTTGCATTCCTTTGCTATGTGTCCAAGTTTGTAACATGCATAGCATCTTATATGTTTGTTATTCCTTCTGTAGCAATCAACAGCTTTGTGACCAAACATATTGCAAGAAAAACAATATCCTTTGAAGTACCTGGAACGTGAAGATCTTTTTGTGTGATGGACTTAAACCATTCTACTTCTGCATCTAGCTGCAACATGTCCATGATTATGACATACATAGCATTCAACATTATTCACCGGAGGATATAATTCTCTATCACTTCCATATTTAGGAGCAAAATATTTTCTTTGAGGAAATTATTTCATTGGCTGTTGATGGGGTTGTCCTTTCATCTCCTTGTTGAGCCTTTCATATTTTGCATTAGAGTTTCTTGTCTTACATTGTGAACTAGATTCACCTTCAATAGAATCATAAAAGCCAAGACCAATTTTAATAGTAGGAGACCTTTGACTACTAATAATATCATCCAAGATCTTAGTACTATCTTGAAATCATAATAGTTTATCTTTTTCTTCTAATTTACCTTTCAAGATATTTACCTCAACTTGATGTTGTTCTTCTTTTTCCAGACATTGCTTCTTCAAGGTATCTCCAAACTTTCTTCCTTCTTCCACTTGTTGCCTTAGTTTGAGAATATCATTTTCTTGCTCTTCATTCAACACCTACAACATTTGAAGAACTCTGAGAACACATTCCAGCTGAGCTTTTAAGCTGATAATTTCTTCTTTGAGGGCACTCTCCCTTTTTCTAGGTAGATCTTCTTGATCTATGATTTTATCTGATGCTTCATTTTCTTGTCCATCTTCAATCTAAGGTGATTTAGGATCTAAATACTTGCTTCCACTCACCGACAGGCTGTCATTGTTCCTTTGAGCTGTCTTCTTCTTTTGATGCGCTTTCTTTCCCATTGTTCTACAGATCTCCTTCAAGCGATCAGGCTTCTACCAAAGGACCTGCTCTAATACCAATTGTTAGAAATAATACTGAGAGGGGGGGGGTGAATCAATATTAGCAAATTAGATACTTTTTCATTTTCATACTCAGATTCATATACGCTACAATAGATAAGGATATCCGCGTATATACATGACTGTGTTAAAAGCAACTAGCGTACATCCAGTAACCTTTATGATTTAGTTAGTTCATCTTTAGTGAATGCATCAGAACATTATTAACCATATGAACAGTAAACAAAACAGATCATCACACATAAAGAGCACACATGAACACCATGATATAAGGTGGAAACCTAATGTGGGTGAAAACCACCTGCTGCAATTTGTTTCTATCTTCCTTTAATAAGAAACTTCTTTACAATGTACTGGTGCAAGTCCTTTACCAGTACGTAGGCTTCTACCTGTAAAGGCTACAACCTTCTTAGTCTTGTACTAGCCTCATATACTAATACGTAGGCACTGGCCTACTGAAGGCTCCAACCTTCACTCATTTTCCAGCTGCTCCTGGAAGGGAGCTACAACCCCCTGGCTCTTGTACTGGCCAATATGTTTACCAGTACATAGGTGCCAGTCTACAATCATCCAGGGACCACGTTTCATGCATTTTCATACTGGATCCATAAAACAATCACCATTGCAATACGACCTGCATCATCAATCTCTGAATCACCCAATACTGAAACCCTGTCAACAACACAGTCACCAGAACACAGAACAAACTACATAACTCTGTAAAAACAACCAGATCCAATAGAAACTTCAAATATCATACTTCATATTGTATACACTACTTGGATGAACCCAACCTGCGTGTATACGCACTTTTACCAAAGACAACCCACGTAGAGATCTACAAATTCTAACTCATAACTTTGCAGCTATTTCAGACATGAGCACATACCCAGATCATAACATTCGTACAATAAACATGCGTCAATAGATCTAGTCTATCCATAATAAAACCATATAAAGATAATCATTCCAAGCCTTGAGATCCTGTTCCATCGTTCATTATCCTCCACATGAGTGCAACCTTGGTTCAGATCAAGCAAGGCATCACCAACCCATAACCAGCATCTGGATCTCATACTTCATCAGACATTCATCACTTGCACACACTTGCACCCCATCTTGGCCTAATGGTCTTCTCCTTATATAGGTTTAGGCTTCTCTCAATACCATGGTCCAAAACCATGTAGAACCAATACCTTGGACCCAATACCTGGGGTCGTCACTTCGGACCAAATACCATGGGCCAAATACCACGAACCAAAACCATGGTTTCTAACATGTACACACCTTTACTTCTATGAACCCACATGTGTACGTGTACGCGCCTTCTATTCCGCTAACCCACGTATATACACACTTTCATCATGGTCAACCTGCGTATATCTCTCTCTTTACCTGCTGCATTATGATCTGTCCTCCGAGTGAGTTGCCATCACCTGTATCATACCTCTGAGTGAGTTGCCATCAAGGACAACACTTGAATCATAATGCCAACACTTTTTGGTCATATGATGTAATTTCTATCATGTATAAACAATTAGTATATCCCCACTTGGTTGGGAGGATGAGTCAAATTTGGTATATCCCCACTTGGTTGGGAGATGGATGTATGTATGAGTCATTAGTGATAGGAAGGTCAAACTCACATAAGTCGAGTGATAGAGTCATGTTATTCTTTTGGAAAATATTTGCAAACTCTGCATGTGATTAGGGGGAGCATGGTTGATGTAGTGAATCTCAGCATGTAAAAAGGGGGAGTTTAATCAAAAAATTCGGCATGTGCTTAGGGGGAGCATGATCAATGTTTATATTCAGTTGTTCAAATATGGAAGTCTTCTTTTTGGCTAGCCCTTTGCCCTTGACATCAAAGGGGGAGAATATCCTGGTTCGCCCTTTGCCCTTGATGTCAAAGGGTGAGAGTATTTTGGTGTTTCTTGTTATCTCTAACAGTTTCTACAGCTTCCAGTAATGAACACCAACATGGTTGCCATCAAGTCCAAAGGGGGAGATTGTTGGCATTATGATGCATGTGTTGTACTTGATGGCAACCCACTTGTAGCAGAAAAACTCACTTGTATATGGTAACTAGATGAATGTATAGAAGAGATATCAAATGTGACAGAATGCATAACAATAGTGTTTGATGAAATGCATGACAGTGTCAAGGAATCAGTTCAGAAGGAAACTTACTCAGATGAAAGATCACAGTACAGCATGACAACAACAAAGAATTATAGTTCAGACTACAAAGAATGAAGAAAGAAAGGTGTACGCAGGTTCACCTTAACCAAGCTGCGTATACACGCAGGTTAACAGAACAAAAGGAGCGTATAACATACACATGCACTTTCACAGAAGGAAAAGCACGTATACCTTAGAAAACTAATTTTTTGGTCTGAAGTATTTGGTCCATGGTATTTTGATCCATGGTATTGGTCCATGGTATTTGTTTTGAGGTATTGACCCTAGGTATTTGATCCAAGGTATTGGTCCTAAGTGGTTTTGATCCATGGTATTGAGAAAGGTCTAAAACTATATAAGGAGGAGAAGATCATTAGGCCAATGTAGACAAGTATTGAATATTTGATAAAGTGTGAGATCTGGTCTATAGGTTATGGGTCTATGATGCTCTGCTTGTTCTGAGCTAAGGAGGAACCTTAGCGGTTGGTGGAGTACAAGATCCAATGATGAATCAGGATCTTAAGGCTTGGAATGAATTATCTTTATATGGTTTGATCATGTTTATTCTAGATCTGTATACTGACGCATGTGTTGTTCTGTAAATATTATGATCTGGGTATAACTGATGTCTGGAATAGCTGCAAAATTATGAATGAATATTTACACATGTATACGCTGGTTGACCTTGATAAAAACGTGTATACACGCAGGTTCGACACATCAAAGTGGTGTATACCTTGTGAACTATGATGTTTGAAGTTCCAATTGATTCTTGTTGTTGATGTAGATTTTTGGGTTTTGCTTTTTGTTTTGGTGAATGCATTCTAGTAATATTGTTCAGATTGATAGTGATTTGCTTCAATGATGATGGTTGATGGATCAAGATCATAATGACTTATCATTATGTGATCTGACGGGCTAGATCTGGTTGCTAACACATGTATTATCCTTTATATGTGATGATCTGGATATGTCTGAAGTTGGGAACTGCAGCGAAGTTATAAGTAAGTATTTCCATATCTATACGTTGATTTGCTTTGATGAAGTTGTGTATACATGTTGGTTCAGCTCTTCCAAGTTACGTATACACTCTGATGAATGGTTTTGAGGTTACAACTGGTTCTAAATGATGATGCAGTGCTTTGGGTTCAGATCTGTGTACTGGTTATAGTGATTTGTTTGTTCCAGCTAATTAATTGAATTTGATTAAGTTTGAATGAGTGCTTGATTTAGTTGTGTCAGAGATTCATGGATTATCAGTGATTGATTGATTCAGCTGTGGTTGATTCAGAAAGTGATGATTGAGTTTGAGTGATTAGTTGATGCAGATGTATTTGATGGTTGTATTGATTTTGAGCTTCAATGTTGTTGATGGGTCCAGTATGAAAATTGGATGAAATGTGGCCTTCATTTTATGGTGTTGTGTTCCAGGAGTATCCAGTCTGAAAATTTATGAAACATGGTCCCTGGAGGAAGAAATAAGTTGGTAGCCTTCTGTAGGTCAGTGCCTATGTACTAGTAAACATATCAACTAGTACAATAGCTAGGGGGTTGTAGCCCCTTGCAGTAGAAGTTGGAGAACAAGAGAAGGTTGTAGCCTTCTGTAGGTAGAGGCCTGCGTACTGGTATGAGTCTACACTAGTACAATGTTGTAGACATATTTTCTTATTATTAAAAGAAGACAGAGATGACAGCAGCAGATGGTTTTCACCCACATTGGGTTTCCACCTTAAATCTTGGTGTTCATGTGTGTTGCTTATGTTTGATGATTAAATCTGTTATTAACTACATATGGTTACTGTTTAATGTTTAATAAAGTACTAATGCATAGATTAAAGATCAACATATGATGAATCAACTGAACCATTAGTTTTCTAGATATACACTTGTTTCCTTAAACATAGTTGCATGTACACGCGGGTTACCCACATGGAAGATGCATATATAAATTTGAGTATGAAAAGAAAAAGATTATTGACTTGACTACTACTGATTCACCCCCCGCCCCCATCTCAGCATTATTTCCAACAGGAATAAAGGTTTGTTACAATGAATTAACTAAATTGATGGAGTATATTGGAACTTATTAGAATTACAATGATTGGATGCAACTTGTCCAACATACACAAGGTATGTGGAAATACGGAGTCGCTACAAATTATATAGGACTAAGAGACAATGATAAAAATAAAGGATCAACTATTTATATTGACGGGAGGCCAAACGCATCAAGGATTTTTTCAGGGTTTATAAACAATACACAACCCGAGACAAAAAATAAGAAACACAATTCCATATTTTAGGGACCTAAAGGAAACTATGTATTCGTATGCACAATAAAATCAATGCTTGTAAGAGAAGAGTTTTTGATCGATTACAACTTGAATCAAATAGATACATATATTTTTATTATGGGGTAGGTATTTAACCTCTTATTAATTATTCTTATATTTTATGTTTATTATTCAGAAGAATAATAATCTTATGTAAAATTATCACACTAGTTTTCAATTAGATATGTAATTTGGCACATTCTCATCGTCCTCCTTCTTCCTCATCTAGAACAAGTACAACTACTAGTAGCATGGAGCATAACAAGAAGAAGAGTAAGAACTAACCATTGAATAATACCATTAGAAAAATAAATAAATTGCAAAAAATATAAAATATACCAAAATACGTATCATAAATTACAAATACTTGTTTTTGTTTATTTCTAAGAATAATAGGGTTGTGTTGTGCTTATGAAAGAACTAGTCCCATGATCTGTCCTTGAATTACAACTTTATATTATAGCATTGATTTTCACCTTTATGGAGATAAAATAAATGAATTTTCCTATGAAGTTTGGCAGTTGTGTGGATGTGATTTTCAGCTAACTACATCAAAATTTCATGGGAAATGAACTTCGTATGACTAACTTATCAAAAAGTTATATCTATTGTAATTTTGCATTTTTGAGGGGTAAATAAATGAATAAATGGATAATTTTTTTTTATAAAAATGTGTATATATGATCTAAACAACTATAGGTAAAATTTGGTATCCATTTGACTTATTACGTATTTATTAACCCAAAAATTATATTATAATTTGGCAGGCTTATGATAAAAAAGTGTTAGGAGAGTCAGAACAAGTAACAAATTCAATTTACATTGAATGTCAAATTGATAATTTATTTAAATAATCGAAATAAATTTTGTTTTGTTGAAATATGTAGTCTAGGGAGAATGATGGTGATTGTTATTGGTTTGATGAGGAGGAGTTGTTCAACTCTCCCAACCCAACCATAACAATCAATAAGCTTATGACTAAAGTGAAGAAATATATTGTTCGTTTGATTCACATTAGAGATTAAACTCTTGAGATTAAGCATAGGATCAACATATTGAAGTAACATATTTATAGATATCAGGTAATAACCATATTTTAAAGTGATTTTTTAAATTCATATGTTCAATTATGAAAGTTTGTATTTTAACTTTTACATTGTCCAATCAAAAAAGTATTTTGGTCAAACATCACATCATTTGGCCACCACAAGCTAGCATATACTTGAGAGGTTATTCACTTCTACACCTTCAAGTAGTCATACTGGGTATACAACTTTAGTTGGAAACCATGAGCACATGCACTGAGAGGAGAAAACATAGCCAGGCTCTAGAGGTTGTGACTGAGGTGACCCTATTGATGAAACTATGGGTTCACTTCATGGATCATCACATTTTATCAACATAGGGACAATTCCATGCACATTTTTGGTGAATGGATAAGGAATTCCAATATAAACACCAAAACTCCCACGTAAATTTTAATGTCTTATACATTTCATGTAATTTATTTCAAATGTATAAATCATCTAAATTATTATTCTCAAACTAATGATCTTATCTTTTTTCATGTAGAAAACAACTTGTTTAATAAACACATAAACAAAAAATAATTGTCGGTTTTTGGGCCCACCATATGCACAAGGTAAAATTTCAAAAATTCCCACCCAAAGAAAAGTCTTATGGACTTTCTTGAAGGTCTATTTGGGTAGATAGCTTCAATAAAATTGAGGTCACCTCCGTAGTCAGAAACTATTTAAAATATGTGGGGGACATGTATAGGGTTCACTTGGAAAAGAACCCTAGGTATGAGCATCCTCCCACAATTTATATGAGGAATGGAAGGCCCTCTTCGACAATGCAAGCGAGAAGAAACAAAGAAAAGAAGGAAAAAAAACACCTAGTGCACCAAGGTAAATTACATTTTCAATTTAATACTTTTAATTTTATTTAGTTTTAAATCAAATTGTGGTATATAACATACTTTAACATTTTTATAGGTTCCCTGAGACATCAAAAGCCACCAGGGCAAGGCTTGAGAAACATGGGTAGCACAAACTAGGCTAAGGCGACTTTTTGAAGTTACAAACACAAGTTGTAAGTACCCAAACATCTTAACAATAGTATTTTTTGTATTAACTTCCAAATGTCTAGTAATTGTGCTAGTCAATAAAAAAAATCAATACGCTTATGCATTGTAGGGTGATGATTTTGAAAGCCAAACCATAGAGGAAGACCTCCATCCTGGTTTCAAGTTAGGCTTTCAAGTTGTTATTGATCAATAAAAAAGAATAAGACAAATAAAATATCTAGTTTGAAGGACATAGTAAATAAAAATAAATAAACATTAATATTTCATTACTTATAGAATATAATCATGTTTTATATCATCCAAAAATTTAATGTGTTTCTTTTCTTTAAGTATGGGACCAACAATATCAATGAGAATGTTTTTGATAGTGGAGTGCAGCCAAAACATTGTGCTCCCATGAGACCCTATCACAATGGGGTGTATCCCAATGATATTGCTTCAAATGAGGGCCACAATGGTAATATGGTTGTATATTAATCTTATATATAATAATTTCGTACTTATAAATTGTGTACTTCTAATTTTAGTTTACTTATTCATTTATGATTTTGTATTTATAAATTGCGTACTTTCAATGGTAGAGCATGTTTTACATGAGGATCCTCTACCAAAAGAGGAGTACATGGAAGTCATTCCAACGATGTCGACTAGCACTAGCTAAATAATTACATTGCAAAGGTAATTTTTTATTATTAATGATCTACTTCAATGAAATTTCCTTTGAATGATTTCTTTGAATCGTTGGGTAGCCTCAACTTTTCTTCATGTAGAAAGAGGATCACAATTAAAAATATTTAATTGCAAATGGTGTATTAGTTATAAAATTTTCTATATCAACTCTAAAGCATCTAGAGGATGAGGCTAGACAAGAAGAGGAACATATGGTTTCTTTGGAAACTACTCTTCTTGCCTTTGCTACTCAAGTAGGTATAAAACACTCTAATTCTCTTTTTATTAATGAAATATGTGTAATAATAATAACAAAAAACTATCATTTTAATATTTCTTTCTAGTCGTAGTTGATCATCCACCTGTTAGAAAATTATATATTACGGAGCAATGGAACACATAAAATATTGTAGAAATATAAACACAGAAAACGCATAAAACAAGAGAGACACAGCTATACGTGGTTCACCCAGTTTGGGCTACGTCCACCCCGAACAGCCAGTCCTTCCTTTCTATTATCCAACAAATGAAGAGACACAACCTACAACAAATCCGTTGTTTTATCCTATGTTTTCTCTCACAGTCTCACCTCTCTGTTTTCCGCTCACACACCAAGAATACACATCTATCACAACCTCAAATACAATGCCCTCATACAAAGAGAGGGGTTTCCTTCTAGGGAAAAAAACCCTAAACTAAACATAAGTTCTACCGTCACATCATCTGCCTAATGAACGACCCAGATTGACTAGAAATTACTATACTTTTACAAGGCAAATTTACATCTATTTTTAGCTTCGGGGGCACTACCCTCGAGACCCCGCCAGGGGACCACTGGCCCCCAGATCCACCAGCCGGGGGGGATTAGCCCCCTTGGACCCCTGCGTGGGGGACAAGTCCCCCCCGCACCCCCCTGCGTGGAGGGGTGTACAAACTTCCTAAGGTATACATCCGGCTGAAACAAAGACCTTTGAACAATCATGCTCCACACACAACACACCCCTCTTGCAGTGACCTCAATATCATGAGTACATGACTAGGCTGTCAAGAAGACTTCCATAGGCCATAACAACAGAAGGATAAGAATGAATTGAAGTCCTCATTCCTCAATATATTTAAAAAAAGAAGAAAATGAAAAATAAAATTGTACTAGTAATATAATTAGGAACAACATGTACCATATTAGGAAAACATATTTTTTATGATATTAATTGAGATGAAGTATTTTGTATCTATGATTAATTAATGAATGAATGAATTTTCTACATTAATGAATGATTTCTATATGTTTCTTTATGTAAAAAACCAGATACATTTCGTTATGATTTTTTGTTTGTTAGCGTTTATGCATGAATCTTAATGTGTTGCTTTCAATTATTTTCAAGTAGATAGATTAGGTATTGGGGTATTGAAAGTGATGTGGGGGGGAGGGGCCATAAGAGCTTCCACATTCACATGGTTGGCTTTGTATAGTAGAGAAAAAATTAGGATTCGAATAATATTGGAGAAAACCTTCCTCGGTCAAAAAAATAAACAACAAATTCAATGTTGACTTCGTCGTTAGTCCATCAAATTGAGGGCGGTTTTCTCTGAAGGTTAGAATACTCCAATATCTTATTATTGACACTGAGGGGATATCATTTATGTATTCATGAACTCAGTTTTTTTTAACTATTATTTAGTCAGAAAAATGTTCATTAATTTAATTTATTAATTTACTTATTCTTCAAGTGTTGGTTGAATCAATAACTTCTAGAAGAGATTGCAGTTGGAAGCTTTGGTGTTTAATTTGAGAAAGTTCTATCTACAACTATGGGACCTTTAATTAAGGTACTTTTTGTACTATTATTACTATTATTTTATGTCATTATTTCCTTGAAATATACGTGGTTTGGATAAGTTGTAATTAAATATTGCAATCTTTTTTGTTTTTTCAATAAGTTGAATTTGTCATTAAGAACGAAATTTATCATTAGAGATCCAAATTTATTTAAAGATTAATGTGATTATCTCTATGAAATTATATTTGTAATGACTTGGTTATCTAAATACGTATTTTGACTATCTTAGTTGCACAACTATTGGCATAAAACATATATATCCCATCATAAATTTGTTGGAATTTTTAGTTTTGTGCATTATTGAAATTATTTTTGTTATGGGTATTTCTTTTAGGATTATCAACATGCCTCTTACAAAATTCATTTATGTTATATAAGTTCTAGTTTGATCTCATTCCTTTTTTTAGGTTATTTATAGACATTAGTATATTTGTATGGTTCTTTGTGGTGGAATTCATCATTAGAATCATATAGAATTATTTGGGGTCATTTGTGAATTCATTTTTCTATGCCTAGTGATTTTGTCATTCACCTTTTGTACAAACCTCTATGTTTTTTTTCGAGTATGTGATAATTGAAATAAAACCAAAGTTATTTTAGATACCATTTGAACAATTTCATCTGGATAGGATATAATATTTCATATTAGTCATATACCATTTAACTTCTTTTAAAGTGAATACCAACACTGGATGATTCATTGTGTTAGAAATTCATATGTCGTAAAGAGAAAATAAATGAAAATTCAAATGAATTCCTTCTCTCAGCCCCACCTTATCATCTGCATGAGTGTCTATTCTTACTCTCCTATTCTAGATCACTCTTTTCTTAACGTTACACAGTTTCAGTTTACCTATTTGGGTTGATCCCCTTGTTTATTATTTTGTTATTTTTCCATTTTTGAAGATTCCATAGGCACTCTCGCTTGTGTATTCTCACTTTATGTATGTTAAGTCTCAATGATATAGTTTGATATAATTTATGGATATTTATTATACACTGAATATTTTTATCCCATAAATTCTCTATTGGAATTTTCAAATCATTAATACAGACTTACGAAATATTCTATACTAGCCATACATGATTCTAAAATTAGATTGATTTTCTGGAATACTCTTATAAAAAACCCCAATCTTCATAAGGTTTGAACGATATTCAGAAATTGTAACCTTTATTCTTAACCATCTATATCATCATATTATCGATTTTGTTGTTTGGATTCTGGAAGGTTATATTAAGGGAAAAAAAGATTTCAATTATACTAGATCTCCATTGAAAACTATTACATAAAGACTTTATTTTACAACATAGGCTCTTTGTACCCTTTCTCCTATCCATTCTTTAGTATTTTTGCCTATTCGGGGTGAGCCATATAAGAGTCCAATTATTCATTCTTTCTTTACATGCTTCAACACTTCCTTCCAGTTTAGTGAGTTGTGTCCTTTCTGCTAATGGAAACACCAAATATTTTGATGAGGAGCTCCCTTTGTAGAAACTTTGACTTTTGATAATCCTCCTAATGAAATATAATAAAGGTATTAAATAGGAAAGTTATTATCTTTACACTACTCAACATTTTCCCCAAAGTTTGTTAGATCTTGGTAAAATTATAATTTTCATTAAGCATATAGTTTCCTTATTAATGACTTTTTTTGTTAATACATGGAGAGTGACATCCTTGAACTGCAAGTTAGTTGTAGGATCAATTCCCTTTGCTACTTGAATACCTTTCTTTCCCACCTTTTTCCTTGACTCCATGTTAGCTTCATGTCAACCCTCTACTACCATTATGAATAATATGGAAAAGGTCTTGACTAAGCCCTTTCCCGTCTTATTGGACTCACATTTATCAATGTTCTAATATAGGTTGAAGACAGTTAGCTTTACAAACATTCCATCCAATATTGACTAAATTCATAGGCTTGTAACACACTTTTAGGAAATATAATTGATTTTATTATATGGCTTTGACATATTCAATTCAATGAACATCTTCCCCACTTCTTTAACAATTCTTATGAGACAATTACTTGGGCCAAAAATTTCCTTACCCTTAAATGTTACTCCCATTCATTAGAGATCATGCACGATATGGTTGGCTTGTACTTGCTTGCAATAGTATTGGATATAAAATTATAGACTATGTTGCATAGACATGTTGGCACAAAAATGTCAATAGGGAAAGACCCTGGGTTCAAGGACAAGGGGCCAACAAGGGTCCGTTGTAGTCTAGGACAACACCGGCATTTTCACCTTACCCAAAGGGTAAGGAGTATCACCTGAGGTGTGTCATGACCGTAACTAAGAAGGATTAGAGTGATATCAAGGATGACCCAAATATCAAATCATACATATCTTAAGGAATACATTCATCAAAACATCATATTGTTACAATTATCATATTCATCGAAGAAATGACCATTAACATAAAAAAATTTGAGTAGGTTTATAAATCAGAATGATACACTTAATCACAATGCCATGCAAATTGGTTCATTCACGCATTCATATTAACTCAAAGGAAGATTCATTACAATATACATTAGGCATAAAGCCTTTATCAAATACATAAAATACCATGCCCACAAGATGCCTTAAACCTTAGGCCAAGCCTAGCTCTAGCCACTACACAACTGTTGAGGACTTCAAACCCTATTCCCCTGTGCTTTTGTCTCCTACTAGATACCCACCCCTTCTCTGTGTTTTCATCTCCTTTTATATTCTCCTCCACTGCTCCCACTACCAGTTCCATTTGGGTATCCTTTCCCTCAGCTACTTCTCACTCTCCTCCTTGTCCGCTCAGTTGTTTCTTCTTTCTCTCAACACCTTGTTGCAATTGCACATCTACTGCATGGTCTTGCCTCCCTTCCCAGATGCCCTCTCTACAACTTGACCATTACAACTGCCACCTGTTTTCCACTTTAATGCCTTCAAACTTTCAAAATTCAAAACGAAGGCCCTAACAGGCCCTAACCATAGTTCATTAACTTGTCGCCAAGTCATTCTATCTCAAGTGTTTTGGATCGTGTTGTTGGTTCTGTGGGTATTTCTTCCTGTTGTTTCTCTAATCCTTCCTTCTGAGGGGCTAGTACTCCAGCTGCTTTTGTCACATGCTGGCCTCCTTTTCCAAAAGTAGGGCCCAATTTAGGAACAACTATGGTTGTTTCTTTCCTAAAGTTTCTATACTCATTGAGTGTTGTTTTCCATGCAATCACTATTGACTATGCCTACTTGATGAAGTCTTTTGCCGTCTTGGATGTTGGCTGACTTGAACTACTACTTTGTAGTATGTTCCATTGTTCTTTACTGTTGTTGTAGACCTCTTTCAGAGTAAGAACATGTAGGTAGAATGGTGGTCTGAGGTTGTTAAAGCCTAGATTGACCTTAGGCTGAAGGGAGGCAATTCTAGGATAACCACAAACCAAGCTTAACATGGTAGCTAGCCCTACCAGGTCGGGATAGGGCTCTCTCCTTGCGAATCTTAGTCAAGATGAGTGGATCAGGTATGGATTTTAGGCTAGGTATAGTAGCTCTAGGGTTTTTGATTGATTTTGTTGGTTTTTTGCTGGATCAGATGGAGCTAGGCAATTTAGGTTTGGGAAATTAGTTCAGAATGCAGGGTGTTCAATGGGGCAAGGTAGGTACAGGCATTGGGTCTTGAAATTGAGTGAGGTGGGATGTATAAGACTGATGAGGAGCTAAGGAGGGCATGTAAAGATCATGTATCCTTCTCAAACAACAAAAAACATAGACTATTGAATGGTTTCCCAAGGTAGAGCACTGCAAACAATGAATTCTACCTATCTATCTTGATATCATTCAGTTAGAAGTAGTGAAGTAGATGATGGCATACATAAAACATGTTAACAATTGATAACAAAAGAAGAAACTATGCAAAAACACCATACCACAGGTATCCCATAAAAATAGTTGCAACTCCTATTAATTTCCTTTCCAAACTGCTTACAATGATGTACAATATAGTTCAGAGCATCCAAGAGTATCCAACCTCTGCTAATGACAAAGAAAATACATAATATAGACATCACAAAAATACTCATCCTGACCATCAGGGGTCAAATCCATGAGAAGAGGGGCAATGTCAACCATTTCCCAACTAAGAATTGGAATATAGGCAATCAAACAACTTGCCTCTTTAAGTAGGGAAACTGCTTAATTAGCCTCAAAATCACCTCTAAATAATGAATATACCTTATAAAATTATTTTACCATAAAATTTATATGCCATGTCATTAATTACATGAATAAAATCATTCATGAGGAGAGAGAAAACAAATCCATAGTCAAACTAGGCAAAATTTTGATTTTCTGGGCAAACTGGTCAAAAGCGCAGCGCCACTTTCCACCTGCTTTTGGAGTTCTTCCCCTTAACCAAATTGAGCCCATGATAGCTCATTGGAAAGGTCTTCAAGTCTAGTTTCTGGAAAAACTAGAAGTTTTGAATTTGGAGGTCATTTTCCGCCTCAAAACTTGAATCTCCCAAGACTGCTTCTGTGTGTCCAAAAAGAGGCAGAGAGGTCATTTTTTGGTAGTTTTTGGACCTTTTAGTGACCCAAATTTGCTCCAAAACTTCTGAAACCTTCGAGGGTGTATGTTCTCATCAAGATGAATCAAAAAATGTAAAATGTTTCTCCATCTGATGCTTCGAGAAAAAGAGGCCAATTTTCTGTGTTGAAAATTTCAAAATTTGAAACATGCAAAAAATATCCAAAACTTGCCCAAATTTGGCATGGGACACCACCATCAGTTGCCTTGATGGGCTAGTGAGGCTTCAACTAATATATTCAACTTATATTGCTCTTGTTTTCTCTTTAAAGCCTTCCTCAACCTAGGTTTAATTTTCCTGATCCTTATGTTACAGATTTTGTTGCGGGTCATGTAATGGTAGGCCATGTGTCGAAGCATTTTCTTATCCCTGTTGGCCTTCTAAATTAGTCCTTCAATATGTATGTTGACCCTCTCAAGCGATGTTTCCATATCATTTTCAATCTCTTTCTCAATGGAAATCAAAGTGACATGAGCCTTTTTGTCACTTTGCCTCTTCATCTTTAGAATTTCAAGTTGCATGAGGACCTACTTATCATTCAACTGTTTGTTCTCCTGCTCTAAATATGTGATGATATATCTACCCCTTGCTATAGTGTCCATCAATACTCGAATGTGTGCATCCTTTTCCATCATAAGCATGTTTTAAGTTGTAGTTTCATCTTGGCTTTCTAAATCAATGATCTCTACTCCATGATGGGTATGGTGTTGTGGCTCATCATCATGCTCTTCTAACTGAAATTCCCTCTCTTGGTCATCATCCAAGTCATCCTCTAGTCTCTTCTCCTTGCCTTTGCTCAGCTGCTCAACCTGTACCTATTTTTCTGACGAAGAAGGCAAATCCCCTTCCACACCTTGTGGAGTAAACACCTACCTAGCAGCTGCAAGCAACTTCCTTGACCCTCTCTGATATGTCACAAACACTGGTATCTTAGCAGTTTTTGTCTCTTGGTGTTCATCTCCTGTTTTCACATGAGTTGAAGGCCGAGCTATCTCTTCATCATAGTCAGAATCACTTCCTTTTTCCATTGACCTAACTGTTTAATTTCACAAATGTTGACAATGATGGGATAGCGTGGAGGAATGAAATGAACAGAGTGAAGGTGAAGGAATATGTGAGAGTATGATGTGTGAACAAGTTTTTAGGGATGAGTAGGGTTTTAGGGAGAGTGGGTAGGGTTTGTAGGGTTGATGGAGAATGTAAGTAGGAATTTAGCGAAATGTATGAGGGGAATGGGATTTAGGAAATATGGTATGTAGGAATGGGGTTTAGTGAACAATCGCAAGTATTTAGGGTATATAAACATTAGGGATATGAGGAAAACTAGGGTTTCACCCTAGAAGCTAGGGTTTTAGATTTGAAAAATGAAAAACACCAAAATTGGCAAACAAAACCCTAAAACATAAGATGTGATAGATGAACTTACTTGTAAGAGAGAGAAATTGCAAGTTTTGAGGTGAATTAGCAGTTTGGGAACGATTTGGACTTGGCTAGGCAAAAACATTGCGCCTCACATAGGTGCACAGTGCCACTCTGAAAGTGCATCGCCTTTGTAAAATTACACAGGAAAACATTGCCAGGTGCACAACGCCAACTCAAAAATGTAGTGCCCTCCTCAAAAGCGCAACGCCACTCAGATTTTCCCAAAAACGCAAAGACTTACTTGTATTTGCTTGTTTTTGCTTGAAATCGACCCTTAGCTCTCCTTTTGGTACTTTGAACCTCAACACTAGCATAATGAAATGACAAATAGAAGGATGGTTTTATATAGCTTTCACTTTTTTTTTTTTTTTGTTGGTGAAAACCCACTTTTATAATGTCTATCTACTTTTTCCAATACCCTATTTTCTGATGCTTGGTTTCTTTGCTTTGGTAGCTGGACTGATGCTCAAATTCTTTTGAATTTTTGCAGTGGCAGTACTTTAGCAACATCACCAGATGTCCAGGAGTAGCATGGAACCATTATTACATATGAGAACATTAAAATTACATAAGAAATGAAGATAAAAAACAAAATACTCTGTTTTCACCTCAAAACAAGTTTTGAGGTGAGAACTAACTTTGGCTTTCAAAATGATAAATTATGACTTTACCAATCATTATTGGCTTCCTCATGTCCTTGCTGATCATTATTGGCATGTAATAACTGGATTTGACCATGATGGAAACCCTAAGAACTAATGAGACTGAAACCCTATGTAATTGATGAAATGAACTGAAAAAAGCATGAATCATTGACTGAAAGGTATGAAAGGAGGTCAGCAAGTACATGTCATGAGGGAAAAAATGAAGTAAACCCTACCATCAGTAGATCCATGACCTAATGGAATGCAACCTCATCAAAATGGGACTCCTAGTATGAAATGAAAAAGAGTAAATTTTTATCATTGATGGCAGTGTGAAGACACTGACACTAATAGAGGTCACGGATTATATTTTTAGTTTTTGGATAATCTACCTATATCTATTTGACTTGTGCCTGAATGGAGGCAATTTCTTCATCAATACTCTATAACCGAACTAAGTCTGTGCATGTCTTGCTGTCAACAATTAAATTTTGTACCTGTTATTGCAAAGGATAGATAGGTTGATTCTTTTGGTCTAGGCTGGTTGACCAATCATGCACTTTCTCCATTAGGGCATAACTATCTGCAAGTGCTTCAACAAGGGACTATTTTGCAGTGGCAATGGTGTTGATCTCTTCATCAATTGATCAGGCATAAATCTCAGTCAAAATAGGCAACACCGATCTGATTGTCTCCAACTTCCTTTTCATATATGCATTCATTGCTACCAAAATCAAGGCACTTTTTGGATGTGGTCACAGTACTTAACCAATGTGAAGGATGTAAAATATTCAAGAGCTTCAATGAAAAGGTTTGATATTGTCGGCTAAAGGGTCGGAAACTTATCTGTAACTTGTTCTACTTGTATTTTTCTATCACCTCCTATAATTTTCTTTTCTGCTGCTCATGTTCACAAACAAGGACATCATGTATTCTCTCTGCTCCCTGTGAAGCTTGTTGGATGAATCCAAACAACTGCGTTGATAACCAGTGTTGCAGAGTATCTGCCTGCATTATGTTCAGATTTGTGAAATTGCTTTGAATGGGTAAGATGATGGCAATGGGTTTTTCTCAGTGGGATGGGGGAGAGGTTGCTAGCTATGAAGGTGTGATGAACTAAGGAGTAGGTGGAATGATAACTACGTTTGGAATTAGAGGGAAATTTATGGGGAAGGTAGTCTGGTAATGTTCAGTTCTCGTAGATTGCGGTGTGGACATAATCGAATCTTCCCCTGGTAGTAGCCCTACCCTAGAAGTAGGGATATTAGTGAGGATGTGTGAGCACCATTGCCTTGGAGAGACTCATTGGACTGGTGCATGGAGTCTACTTCCATCTCTTCTATTGCCACATGTGTACCAGGGGGAATAGATTCAAACAGGGTTATTGAGGTGGAGGCATATGTGGCAATGGATCCTGCGACCTTGGTGAGACTGTGAATGTGGATGGAGGATTATCTTCAAATATGGATGATGTGGATATTGATTGGTTGACCTCTCCAGTGAGGTAAAACATCAGAACTATAGGGGTTGTCTTGGGTTTCTTAGTGACTGGATTTTTAATTCCCCTTTTCTGTTTCGACTTAGGAATTTTTGCCTTTGATTGTGCATGAGGGCCAACGTGAGGAATTCCTACAGATAAAGGGGTGGTGATGATTGTAATAAATAGTGTAAATCCTTGAAAATATATGGATTTCATTGTCTCACCTGAGGGTTCTATGAAATTTGCAATCGTCTATTTGAGGGAATACATTCATTGCTCCATTTGAATAAACATAGGCTCCAAATCATCCTTTGCCTGTGTCTTCCTTCTACTTCCTATTGCTTCTCTAGTTGACGATTGTGGTTTCATTCCTTTGAATAGGTACCTATATTTTCCCTCTGTGATATTGAACACAACCCCTGGCTATGAACCAACTTCAGTGTGGAATGTTGATTATGTTAAGTCAAAATTTTTCTACCTCATTTGGAACGTTTTTGGATGAACACATCCTGACCTGATGTATGTGTACCCATGGGTAACCCTAAACCAGATATCCTATGAAAACTGATCCAATAGCTCTCTGGGTATTCATTCTACCATCCTAATTGTAATTAACATCGTTTCATACTAGTCATTGAAGTTCACTTCATTTACTTTGCTATTAGGGTCCCCTAAGGTTCTTCATGGCTCATACTTGAGTGCTATAGGTTGATCTTCTCTAATTTCAACCAGGTCCCCTCCTTTTGGTGGTCACAATTTCTACATTGTTAGCATCATGAGTATATAGCCAAATATGAAATTGGTGCTTCTCTTATATGTGTCTTCACAAGATTCGAAGAGTTTGTTCAGTACAAAGGCTAACTAGTTAAGCACCTCCCCTTTGTAGTAGTGTTCCAAAACTGATATTGCGTCTAGGGTACACACATTATGGGGAAAAATTCTCATTTTCTTCCCTACTATGATATAGCAAGCGGATTTTATTTCTTCCTTGCTAATGAGATCAATCTTTGTGCCTTTGCCTTCGCGCTTGGTTTTCTATTTTTCATAGTAATATTTGTCACCTTCCTTCTTTGCTCGCTTTGTTCCTCCCGGGAATGCGGTAAATATTGCATTTCCTCCTGATGAGAGTCATTTCAATCTCTAGATATCATTAATAGGAATTGGGTATTATTTGTTGGGCCATAGTGATCTGCAATGCATCCTGCTAGCGAGGAGCTTAGTGCATTGCATCATAGCCAATTGCGTGCCAAAGACTGGTAGAATTATAAGATTAATCAGTGTTGATCATTGGAGGCCTCTAAAGTCCTCTTTAACCTTTGTGGTCATGGTTACATCTCCCTTTGGAACCTCCTCCATATATACTTCTCGCTTCAAAGTTGGAAATTGGAAGCAATCTAAGAGATCATTGTCCACTAACGTTGCCTTGTCATATTTTCCATATAGAGTTACTAAAAATGTAATTCGTTCTTGCAATCAATCCCTTGGGATTGAGATAATTTCCTTTGTCATCTTGTTGCACCTCTAATAGGATATTGTTATCGGAGGCTTATAGTTTCTGTCTCTCTGTTGTTGTTGGTTCTCAGACTGAATTTCAAGTTCTTCTATCACCTGTATTTGAAACTGTGTAACTTCCTCCGTAGCCATGCTGATTAAGTAGATCAAATTTGACATGATGTTTCTCACTAGACTTGGCAACTAATTACTACACCAACATTTACTACGCAAGCTTAATCATGATATGTCATTGTCGATTGAGTTGGATCTGACTGGTATGACATAGAACGGGAAAGAACAAAGTGGGCCACATTGTTACTAAAGTTTCCATAATGGTGGGTAATTATTAGCCAATTTCTTCCCCAACGGGAAAATATTTTACAGAAATCTATCTCACATGTGTATTATTGCTCACTTATTTTAGAAAAGACCAGTAATATGGCAAAAAGACTCGGAGAATGTGTGACTATATGCCCCTGACCAAAAGTGGGTTGCGGTGACATGGAATTGTTGCTGTAACACAGCTAAAATGTACTATTTATTTTTTGGAAAAATCACAAGAAATTGGAATGTGACTGAATATGTGGCTGACTATGTAACTGACTATACGACTAGTTATGTAAGTAACTATGTATTATTTACTATAAACCTACTTTTGGGCTCATCATCGAGACCCCTTCAATTTGATGGTGCAACTTTGGACTTGTGGAAAGGCTTCAAGTGTACACCATTCACCCCACCTAGTAACATTATCCCATCTAGTTGCATTAGCTTCACCACACTAGAGTCATTGATCTCTACAACCATGAATGGTCCCAACCAATGCATTTGTAGTTTTCCTGGGAATTTCTAAAAGTTGTTGTCATACAGTAGAACATGATCCCCTACCATGAAAGATTTCTTCTTGATGTGTTTGTCATGCCAAAAATTCTATCTCCTTTGTTCAACTGATTGGTGAAATTTAGCTAAAAACCTCGATTCCTCCAACTCCATTAGTTGCTCTATCCTCTCTTTTTAAAGATGCATCGTTAGTCATTTTAGTAGACTGAGAAATGAAGACGCTTGGGACATTGAATTCCACTAGTACTGTTACTTGTATACCATATACTAGTTGGAACGGTGTTTTCTTGTGTGTCCATTTTAATATCATTCTATAACCCCACAATGTTGTTGGTACCTTCTCATCCCAGTCACCTCGATTTGTTGATACAATTTTTGTTAGATCCTTCTCATGTATTTTATTGAAGGCTTCGACCATTCCATTGTCTTGAGGATGGTACAGGCTTCTCTTGTGATGCTGGATCAAAAAGTTCTTTAGGAGAGAAGCGATGGTTTCATTAATGAAATGAGTCCCTTGATCACTGGTTAGGCTCTTCATACATCCAAATATGGATATTATGCACTCAGAGATGAATCTTGCTGCAATATCGGTTGTACAGTCCTTCACTCATATTGCCTCTTCCCACCGAGTAAGGTACTCTATAACTATGATGTATCTAGCATGGGAATGATGCATTGATGGCGTAATTAGGCTGATAAAGTTTATTGCCCATTTCTCAAAAATTTGTACTATTTGTACCAGATGTAAAGGTAATTCATCTCAATGCAATGGCTTCCCAACTCTCTGACAAACATTGCAACTCTTTGCATACTCCTTAGCATCCTTGTGGAGGGTAGGCCACAACAACCCAACTTGTATTATCTTCCTTGCAGTAGCTTTTCCTCCAACATGGCCTCCTGCAACCCCAGCGTGGCATTCCCACAACACGTCTTGTGTTTCATGTTGAATTAGATAGTGTCACAGAACTTGATCAATTCCAAATTTGTATAGATGTCCTATAATTAGTTGATAATTTGTCACTCTGAATATTAGGTGTATTTTTTGTGTCGATGTATATCCCTTCGAGGAGTGTCCTATTGCTAATAATACAACAATCACATCTAGGTAGTCTGGTATGGCTTCTATTCGGAACAGGTTGGTGTCTGGTAGTTTATCGTCTAGTGGTCCTTCATTCTATCCTGACTCCAACCTGGACAGGTGGTCCCGCCCAACATTTAACCTTCTCATTTTTATGACCACTTAAAATGTGAATTCTTGGAAAAGTAACAACCATCGACAAATCCTTCCTTCGAAGACTGGCTTGTTTACCAAATATTTTAAAGATGGATGGTTTGTGAAGAACTTGAATGGTGTGCCTAATAGATAGGTTCTGAAGTTTTGTAGGTAGTAGACCATGGCCAATGTTTCTCTTTATGTTGTTGTGTAGTTCATCTCAACTATTGATAGTTTCCTACTGGCGAAGTAAACTAGGTGGTCCAAGTTTCTTTCTCTGGGTTGTGGTAGTACTCCTCCTAATGCTATTCCTAATGCATCAATGTGTACATGGAACTTCTTATTCCAGTCTGGGTATAACAGAATAGGAACGCTCACCAATTTTTCCTTTAATTTTTTCAGTGCTACTTGACAGGCCTCGGTCCACCTGAAGGCTTTCGTCTTCTTCAAAATCTTCTCCATGGGAGCCATAATCGAGGCATAATTATGGATGAATGGATGGAAATATCTCATGTAGCCCAGTGTTGATCATAGTTTCTTTATATTATTTGGTGGATCCATATTCACAATTTTTGCAACCTTTATGGGATCTACACAAACTCCATCTTTGCAAACAATATGGCCCAACAATGTTCGAATGGAACTGCAAAGATGAATTTCTTCATCTTTAAGGAGATTTGCAGCTATCTGCACCACTCAAACATCACTCAAAGGAGACTGGTGTGTTTTTTAGCAAGTTGTACATTGTCCAGTCATCCATATACACTTATAAGAACCAATGAATGTAATCTCTAAAGGCAACTATGACAATCTGGGAGAAAATAGTTGGTGCATTCTTCAGACCGAATGGCATGACATGATAGGCATAAGACTGCCATGCTATGGTGAATGTTGTTTTCTTCTTATCTTCTTCCACTATGTGAACTTGATGATATCTTGAAAATCAATCAGTGAAAGAGTAGGCCTCATTCCTTGCAACATTGTCTAGGACCTTATCACTAAATGGCATTGGAAATGGATCATGTACACATGCAATATTTGGGCACCTATAATCTACAAAAACCCTCATTACATCCTTATTATTATGTTTTAAAAGTGAACTGATCCATTCTGTTTCATCTTTTGGGAATATAAGTCCTGCTTCTAACATCTTATCAATCTCTTTCTTGACATTCTATTTTACCCTCAGCTTTAGTGTGTATGGTATGTGCTTCATAGGACGTGTGTCTGGCTTCAACATAATATTCATCTCTCCGATGTCCGCTCTTATTCCTTTTAATTCAAAGACAAAGGCTAGAAATAAGTCTTCATATTCATGCAGCAAATAAAAATTTTCCTTAGTTGTTTACTCGTCCAAATAATCTCCAATGTATGCCATCATAGGCTTGTTTTCTAAGCCAATGTTTTTCTTCCACAACTCTACTGGGAGAAAATGGGTGGCGTCAATTGAAGGACCCTCTTGAATATCTTGCTCTACTTTAGTTTCTTGAAATGTCAGGTGTCTAAATCATTCCAAATCTTCCTCCACTAGATCCACGTTAACTTTACTGCAAGACATGAATTATGGATACCTTTCTTCATAGAAATATTGTAGGACTCTCTCATCAATGCACCCCTCCCACAGCTATCTCGAAGTAAACATGATTCTTTTAATGACATGTAAGGTCTCAATCAAATGTCTGTCACTATATTTAATCGAGAAGTTGATGAAGAATTGGTTAGCCATACCATGCTTGAGGAATTGTACCCAAGGTATGTATGAACATGTGTACCCAAAGTTCCTTTGGGACTCACTCTTTTCTCCACTTCTCTATGGACTTTTCTACATGTTTCGGGGGATCAAAGTTTCCTCTATACTTCACCTTCTCTCGCAGTTGGTCTCCTTCCTGTCTAAATCATTCCCTCATTTCCCGCTTGATAGTTTCCCATTCGTACAGGGTGTTGTGATGCGCTCCCCACCACCTCCCTAGCATGGCTTGTAATGCAATATCTAATAACGAGACCTTGTGACTTTCCCTTATAGTTCTATCTGCTTTATTCAGAAAAGTATCTGTCATGCGGAAAGAGTTATTTTTGCTGACAAAACTAACCTCCCTAGGAGTCTAAGACTCTCTAGTGACAAACAAGACAATTAAGAGCAATCCTTCTCTAAACATACATTATTCTATGAGAAACTAAGTGTTTTTCGATCCTACCTCAAGTCCAACGCTTGTTGCAGCAGTCCAGCCTCGTCGATCCAGATGAGCTCCTCCTTCACTTTGAAACCTGCATACACTAACAAT
>APFE030705840.1:313433-428366 GCA_000404065.3 Pinus taeda
CAAGAGATTTCCTCTACTTTGACAAGCTCACCCACTCCCAATATGGCAACAAGAAAGGATAATGATCTTTCCTCACAAGTCAACAATGGAAGTCCTAATTCCAGCAGCATTTACCCTTTGGAATGTTCAGCTTTCAACTTTCCCTCCTCTGGCCCAATGCCTGTATTTATAGTATTCTAGAGGACGTTATTCAGTTCCAACATCATGGGATACTCCCTCTTTTGGATGGGGTAGCTCCTCTCTTGATGGGATAAGCTCCTCTATCATAGGGATGCATGAACCATCTGGAGGCGCTCAATACACGTCAAACCCTCTTCTAGAAGGCTCTAGAAGTGACCACAAGTAACTTTTTAAAGATGAAACTCGCGCCTTTTGACCTTTACAGGAGTACGCACCCATCCCTTGACTTACAGAGCGTACAAGTACACAAGTACAATGAGCTTGGGATGCGTACACGCAGGCAAGATAGAGAGAACCTGCGTACCCAGAGATAACATGATTTTTAATGACTTTCTCTCTTTTTTGAAGTTTGACATGGAGAGCAGAGGTATAAGGCTTGACAAGGAGGATAATATGACTATTGATGGAGCCATATTAACTGCAGATAGTCATGGTGACAAATTTCAGTGTAACAGTATCTACTAATTTTATGCCATGGAAAGTCAGGTAATTACTTACCTATTCCCCAATCTAGTTTACTTTACATATATTAGCACAACGTCTGGTTCAACCTCATATCCTCCTTACTGCCACACATCCCAAGCGACCTCCAAGTTAGCTTCTTAACTTTGTATGATTCTCCAAATGACAGATCCTCGTGTTGTGGGGTTTATGTTGTCTTCTCTTTTTCCTATAGTTACCCTGTACAACTGATCCAGCATTCTAGGCTCATCTCTATCATCTATAGGTTTGGTGAACCTTAGTCCCTAATATGGATTTAGTGGTTGTATTACCCACATCCCTTACTTCAAAAATCATCAACTCCTTCAAAACAATGATGTCATAGTTCTCATATGCCCAGTCGATACAAAGGAGTGCTAGGTAAGGGTCCTTATTGCTCATTATATCTATTACTTCAAATTCAATATGAGTTTTTACCCCTGCCACATCCACTTATATGTCTTACAACCTTTCGAAGGGAAAGATGCAATACTGGTTTGTCATCTGTAGTTGGAATGTTGAATATTTAAGTTACAACTTTCCCAGTGCTTCCCATGTTTTTCTGGGAAAAATATTTACATTGAAACCTAGATATAACATTGTATCTTTAATCTGTAATCCTATAACTTGAGCACCAATCCAGAATTATCTATCGATTCTTTTCTTGTTCCTCTGTAGCCTCCTCAAATGTCTTTTAGATAGATTTTTCGATAGTGTTTCTCCTTTCTCTTCTTCTTCGCATAACACTACTTTCAAGCTCTTGCACAACTCCTTTAGCATCTATTCATTATCAACAATTTGCAAGAATAGCCTAAACAATTCTTCCATTGGCTGAGAGTTAGCACGTATGCCTGAGTCCTTTTTCTTGTCTCCTTTTGTATCTGTTAAACTATCAAACAACTTGGCCGCTTCCTAATAGTATTGTTTCTATTGGGTGGGGTTGTATGAATGCTTTGGGGATGCTACCCTAAAAATTGAAGGTTGGTATACCATACCCCGATCATCCCCTATCTTCTTACCCCCTCTGGCAACTATGTTTATATTAGTTACTGGAAGCGTGTTAGCTGTTCATGGTTCTACATTGATCAAATTAGTTCCCCTCTGTCTGGTTCATTCTTCCCATTTTTCAATCAACTCGGGACAATCTTCAGTGGCATGCGCATTGACTCGGCATTGTGAGCACCAAGGCCTTATTGGGAGTGGGTAGTTTCTAGCGAGATGTCCTTTTGGATCGCAGTTGTAGCACATTACAGGTCCTCTTCCCCTTGTTCTTCCTCCTCTCATACCTCCTCCTTGTCCTCCACAACTAGTTTCATTGATTCTTAATGTGGACTTATCTAGCCATTCTGCTAAGGTTCCTAATGCTCAACACTAATTAGTATGGTGATTTGTTGATGCACAAAACTCACAGTAACTGTTGTTTTGTACATTGGGGTATTTCTGCAATATTGGACATACTCGCGGCAAATGTCCATAAATTCTATAACCTTCATAGTACTCTTGCACATTTTGACATGGGAAAGCTCCTTGCGATCCCACCATTGCAAAACCTATTGTTTATGGGGCCCCTGATGATCTTGCAATTCCTGTTGAACTATTTGTGCCTCTCAGTCTTGGGCATTCAATCACCACATGACCTTTTATCAGACAGTGAGTGCACCATACATTGGTCTCACCAGTCAAATCAACTGTAGATCTTTTAATTTCTTTGTTAGACTGGCGATCTGATTTTGGAGGCCTTCATTTGATGGTGTTGTGATCACATCCCACCCCCCCCCCCCAATACTCATATCATTATCCTTCCATAGATTCTATGCATGATGATTGATCTAGGGCATCTTGGAGAGTTCCAATCTTCTGTTGCTTCAACGGTGTCCTAATAAGGGATAGGAGTGCTTTAATGAACCAAACCCTCTAGCGATTAGGATCTATGGTATAGCTTAGCTTGTCGATAGCATCTTTAAACCTATGCATCAATACCCAAGCAGTCTCTCCTTCCTTCTTCTTGACCTCCCATAGTTTTGATAGTCCTTCCTGATCTATTTGCGGTACTTTGAACTCTTGAATGAAGCCTCTCTTGATGTCATCAATGAAAGGATTCTGATTCAACCCTATCCATTTGATAAACCACATTAGATCTCTTTATCTTAATCTATTCTGGAACTCAATCGAATTTACATTATGTGGTGTTTCGTAGGCTCTCCATATAGCTTCACATAGGTACCAATGTTGCTCCACACCTTCATTCCCTCTACAAGCGAACTATGAATATCTATTAAAGGATCTTGCCATGTTGGATTGAGTATGTGCTAGGAGCATGAATCCTTGTGTTCCAGGTTGTTGAGATCCTTCTAATCCTAGGTTAATGATACTACTAGGCCCACTGCTATTATATGTATTAAAGCTCGTCTTATACATTTCATGCAGACTATGTACTCGTATCACTTTAATTAACTTAGCAACAATTTTATCAGGGTTTTTGTAAGTTACCAGGGGAAGGTCGGTGTGAACAGTAGCTGAACTTTGGGGATTCTGCTACTGAACTTCATCTAACATTTCATCCTCATCAAAAAATCTTCTCATCAAATCACACATCTCATCTTCCGTCTCCTTCTCGTAAATTCCGCAATCGCTTCCTTCTGGTATTTTACCTGCAAGCTAGGAGGGAGATTCCAAGTCATTCTCCTGGCTCCTATTTGTCCATTTAACATTCCAATCATGCTTTGCATCCTTTTCCATCTTATTTCCCTCTTTCGAACTTCGTGACACCACTCCTTCTTGTTGGGGTCCCATACATCTCTCCTTCAGCACTTGTACTTCTCTTTCCAACCACTTTTATGCTAGTAGCACTCTCATTTGCACCCTGATATCTATAGTTCTCTGCGATCCTTATATATCCATTCCTTCAGTAGCATAAAGATTTCCCCAAATAGTAGCATTCTCCCCTTAGGTCCTTCCCCTAGTACTAGGGTTTTACACTACCATATTTACTCTGGGTAAAGGTAACAACCCTTCCTGCACCATCAACATCTTAATCCATAAGGGCACCTCATTCATTAATTTCCCTCTCAAGCCTAATCTGAACACTACATCCAATTTAGAGAAAGACTGATATTTCTCTACTGCGAACTCAACTACGTACCCATCTATAGTACTCTCTACTGAGAAATCTACTTCCCTCGTCAACTCACTATCCCAGTGTTGGAGTGTTGCAAGGTCCGCGGGAACCCAATTGTTATGGGATGGCGTAGGTCCTTCTAGATGACTCTTCACTTTTAATCTCCTTAACTAGTTATACAAGTCTTCCAGGAATTTACACTAGAAGATATTTTATTGATCACCAATAGACATTGATTACAAAATTTCTTCAGTTACCTTAACAATAGGTTGGCTTCAATAAATATCTTGTTATGACATGAACTGATCTACTTGGTTACCCTACCGGTCCTGAATCTCCTTCTTAAATATCCTTGATACCATTTTCCAAACCACTCCTTGCGATTTTAGGTCTTGACAATAGAACCATTTATTGGCACATAAATGTCATCAGGTAAAGACCCTGGGTTCAGGCACAAGGGGCCAACAAGGGTTCGATGTAGTTTAGGACAACACTAACATTTTCACCTAACCCAAAGGGTAAGGAGTTTCACCTAAGGCATGTTGTGACCGAAACTAAGAAGGATTAGAGGGATATCAAGGAAAGCCCATAAATTAACTCATATATATATTAAGGAATACATTCATCACAATATCATATTGTTATAGTTATCATATTCATCCAAGGAAAGGCCATTAATATAAAAAAAAATTGAACATGTCTATAAATCAGAACAATACGCTTAATCACAATTCCATGCAAACTGGTTCATTCACTCATTCATATTAACTCAAAAAAAGATTCATTACAATATACATCAGGTATAAAGCCTTGATCAAATACATATAATACCATGCCACAGGATGTCTTAGACCTCAGGCCAAACCTAGCTCTGGCCAATCCACAATAGTTGAGGTCTTCGGATCTTATTCCTTTGTGCTTCTGGATCCTACTAGATACCCACCCCTCCTTCATGTTGCATTCTCCTTTTATCTTTTCCTCCACTGCTCCCACTTCCAGTTTCGTTTGATTGTCTTTGCCCTTGGCTGTTTCCCTCTCTCCTCCTTGCCCTCTCAGCTATTTCTACTTTCTCTCAACACCTTGTCGCAACTGCCCATCTACTACATGGTCTTGTCTCCCTTCCCACCTGTCCTCTCCACAACTCGACCATTGTTCCTGCCACTTGTTTTCCTCCTTAATGCCTTCAAAACTTTCAAAATTCAAAACAAAGGCCCCAACAAGACAGTTAGTGTTGGGGACATAGAGTCACACTATGTTGTGATACACTGTAGATCTTGGGAACATTTAAGTGCAATCTCAGTTTGTTGTTAGGATTATGGTTTTTGTTTTGAAATTCTATATATGAGCTCATCTATATCTATTTTACAACTTATGAGATATATTTCTACATTTTATGGATCTAATTTTCTAGATTTTTCATTCTTATTTTAGAACTTCAATAAGAAGAAAAGCTGACAGGAGTTGTTGCAAACAAGATCATATATTAATGTTGAATATTGTGAATGTGCTTTTGTGAAGTGACTGTATAGTTCTACCTTAAACCTTGTTGATGTTTTCTATGTTGTATTATGGTTTAAGTTTCATGCACTTTATTTCCCACATAAAGTTGTCACAAAAAGGTAAAGGGACATGAAGAGATACTTTCATCCATTTGGATTAGCCTTTAGATCTTTGATTGTGTAAGTTTATTTTTGTGTTAAATGCAGTGAAATTACTCATGATATAGCTGATATTTATTATGATTTTTAAGGATTTGAACATCACATGCATTCAACATTCATCATAAGTTTCATACAAGAAAGTAAAAATTACAAAATGTAAATCTCATTCAAAATAAATTTCCATATATGCTTCCAAAAAATATTAACTCTTTGAGAATATAGGTAGAGGAAAATATATCAATTATTAAAAACCATTTTGTTGGGGATAATTCCCACCATTTTCACTTGGAGCATTCATGAGATTTTGGATCAACGTAAAGAACCTAGAAAAAAATTGAGAAGATGAAAAATGTACAACAAGCAATAACAAATTCAAAGGATCAATTAAGAATTCCTTTTAACTTGTTAAAATCAGATGGGAATTTGAGCAATTAAGAATTCAACCACATGAAAACAAAATATTTTGAATTTTTTCATTACATTAAAAACCATTGTAAAACTCATCAAAGAAGCCAACATACTCTTCAACAACTTTGATAAAGTATGCAAAAATTGAATAAAAAAAATCATATTGATTACATGATTCACTTCAATTTGACAATCCAATTTCAATGTCATAACAAATCAGGTTCACAACACAATTTGCCATGAAAATCCTTAAAATTGTATTAATATTGTGGAAAAATTCAAAATATAAGGTGGGTTCATAGAATTACATTTAAAGGATAAACAAACATCCCAAGACTCACTTCACAATTCCTTCCTTAATAAATTCAAAACTCCCAACAAATTCGGGGAAAATTTGATAAAGCTTCCCCTACACCTCCATATTTCTCCCTTTAAAAATACAAACTACGACATATATACAGGAACTCTAGGCCGAATACCCTACCCTAAAACACTAGTGGTATTTGGAAAACCACCAAAAATATTTACAAAACTACTATATGTATTGTAACAAACTTCTTCTAGAAGTTTCTTGAAATATCTACTAGTTGTAGGGTGGGCCCGTTTAGATTTGGTTATAGTGGCTTGTCTATATCTCTCTTAGATATTTGTTAGGCCTCCTCTTTCTTACCTGAATGTTTTCTACAATGGGAATTGATTTAGATGGGATACCGATGGTGTAACTTGGTTGTGTGAATGACAATGTCGACTATTGAGGCCATTCCTACAATTGTGGTGGAGATGTTGAGTGGGAAAATGCCTCTATCGATGCTCCTTATGTTACTCGTGCAAATCTGCTTTTAATGGCTCACTCATATAAGTCCATGAGAGTCCTCCACTCCCTACCATATGGAATATCATAAGTAATTTTTGATAGTTCCTTCCATGTTGGAAATGGCCTCATAATCAAATTTGCCTCATTCCTTGAAAATATTCTTGAGCATGAACAAAATTTCATAATGATCATCATATAATTTCAAAATTTCCTTTCTCTGAGAGGTGCATTTTTTTCTCCAAAACCGTTGTGATATTTTTTAATTGTAATAAGGATTTTCATGAAGGAATCCTTGGGATATAAGTTCCTGTTATTGTCAAATAAGGTTGGAAATCTCTTCCAGTAGAGAATTTCACACTTCTTTTCAAAACATTCTATTTCCTTCGTTAGTACCTCTATCTCTTCCTCGGTCATCTTCACCAATTCAAGCTTTCTTATCACTTGGTTAGACATTTCTACCCATTTAGACCAGATGGTGTTTACCTTCACCACCTCTTCCTTGAGAACTTGATTAACAAATTCTATAATCACTTCCACTATACAGGGATAATCAACAATAGTACTCTCAATAGCTTCCCTTTCTTTGTGTACTCTTTTGACAGTCTCAAACATTTCTTACATGAATTATGGTTGATTCCAATTCTTATCTACTATATTTATTATTTTTCCCCATATTATTTTCCTAAATATGTTGAGGGAAGGTATTTTGGAGTTCCCCTTCCTTATAAAATCGAGCTCAATTTCAATTTTATTGATGTGTTCGCTTTCCTGAAGGAGTTATGTGTTGGTAATTTATAGCTCCCACCTTTTATTTCAAAATGAAAATTCAAGCTCCTTGATGGTTTCTAATACTGGTAATCAATACACTTGAACATTTAGAATACGGATGGATTTCTTCATGTCCAATGTTGTTATGAGTGAGTCCTATGTGTGGACATCATCGTCATAACAACATCGTTCTTTGTCCATTCCCTTTATCTAGCTGTTGGTAGAATTCCTGATGGAAAATGAGGCCATTCTGACTAGGATTTTTTTTGAAATTATTAGTTTATTGAGGGAGGAGAAAAGGACAAAAGAGATTCCCAAAATCAAAGGGAACAAATGACATCATGCCATGTGCCACAAGGTGAGGGTGACAAGTTGGCAAGAGGAACCTTTTAAAACTTAGATCCATGGAAATGAATACACATCTGTGTGATGGGGACTTAGGCTTTCTAGGTTAAATAAGCTCCAATTTAGAAAATACATAGGTTATTTAATCCCAAAAATTCACTTATGAGGCTAATTTAACCAATTGAAGGACTTTACTTGTTAAAATGAGGGATTTTATTGAGGAACCAAGTGTTTCTTTGTAAGGTATATTTAGGATCTAAATGTAACTCAAACTCTTGGAAAACGATGTCTTAACAGGGGAATCCATAATAGCAAGCACTTCACTAGTTTAGATTGTAGGATTTTGGCTTAAAATTTACTAAAATTGGCAAGTTAGTTTTAAAATTGTGTAGGAGTAGACCTAGATGGCAACTTGTGACAAAATACAAAAATATCCTCCCCCACCCCAACAAAGAAAAAACACCATTTATACCAAATTAGGTGTGAAACATGTGAGAGTCAAGTTTGGTGAGAATTTTGAATGATTTCATGCTGACATCACGATGATGTTAGTAGTACACAAGCGCAACCATGTGGAAGGTTGACTAGGCATGTTGTGGCCATATTGAATATTATGTGGATAGTGGGATGAAGTTTATATCTGTGGTACATGGGAAGCCTATATGGAGGGTTATGTGGCTACCTTTCGTGTCACCAGGAGGTTGGTGTTATAAACCTTTGGACTAGTGCAGAGGGCATGAGAGGGTGAAACATAGCACCCTCCACGCCACTCCACTCCATTATCTCCTGAGGATGTACACAATATGGAGCAACATGGGACATTAGATGGTTGAGCACTCCCACCTTCATATCCTATTGGCATGCATGTCCTTAGCACCGATGCCTCCAACGTTGGTGGTACAATGTACCCATGACGTTGTGTTGGTATGCGCCCAATGGTGTCTGCCCGATGACCATGTGCCTTGGAGTGCTTTTCTAATCAACATATAAAACCTCCTTTTATACATTTAGCCTTTGACAACCCCTTATACAATTTATGAAATACTTTGGAGAGAATCTTTAGGAGTGAAACTTTATCACAAACATCGACCCCATGGGGGACAATAGGCCCCTGCAATATGTTGAGAGCTTACAATTCCAGTGCCTTCTTCTATTGGGTTGTGGAGTACTTTTTCATATGACTTCTTTCCCTTCCCTATAATTGGAAATTGAGAAATTACAAGACTAAAGAGAAAATTTTGGGAAACAAACTTCATGAAAACACATATTTTTCTTTTCTTTCTCCATTTTTTGTTTTGTTTTTTCTTATCATCAAAAGATGGTTGAAAAATGTTCATGTGAAGAATTCCCCAATAAGGAATGTAATAAATGTTTTAAAATTATTAATGATTTTTTCCCATTCTTCTCAAAAGGGAAATTTTATAATAAATGCATTATTTAATGCATTTGCATTTTTATGAAGATCATTATTAGATATAATTAATCATACATTGATAAGTTCTTACTTGTTAAAGAGAAATTAATATATGTGTTTCTACTTAGATTAAATTTAATTTAAATTTCACATCTCAAAAAACTTTAATTGTAATAAAAATTGATTTTCCATTGATAAATTTCTGTGTGCAAGATTCATTTTTCAAGAAAAAATAGTTAAAATGAATGAAATGGATCTCTTATGGAAATTCATAATACAAGACAACTAAATGGGCAACAACTGGCAAACACTCAAGGCATAAGCCATCAAATGAAATGGAAATATTATCAAATTAAAAGGGATAATAAGAAAGGTCCTATGTACATGGAACATAGAATTTGTTTTAATCCATTTAAATTTGGTGCAAATTTCACATCCTAAAATTCCTTTAATTACAATAAAAATGTATTTTGTCATTGACAAAGTTGTGTGTGATGCATTTAATTATGTAAGGAGTTATTTCTTCATGATATCATGCCCGATTGAGATCACCATACATCAAAAGGAAATACCAATACAGATATAATAGTGTCCCCAAACCAAATGATCAAACATGCATCAGGAAGTCAGTCCTATATACTACAAGGAAATATGTGTGCACCTATCCTTCTCGGAGATTGGTGAAGGATTTTGGGTCTTATGTATATTCCCGTGCTCTACTTGAGTGATCTACCTTGTCCACACCTAATATCAATACCCACACACAATCACAAACAATCAAAGACAACAAGTGACCTTCCTCGGAAGATCGTTATATCAAAATATCATAGAAACAATTATAAAGCATGGTGAATACAAATAGACACAGAGAAGGAACATATGTTTCTATTAATAATATAAGTAAAATTAAATCAATATACCTTCAACAATTAAGATCCTCTCCTTCATCCTATAGTATGGTCTCCTCTGCCAATATAGCGGAGCTCTCGCGCTATAGTTTGGATACTTCCCCTTTTTCCCCCTTTCCTCTTGGTGAGATTATATAGGCTAATTCTATCCTTTAGTAGAATGTATATAGAAACTGAGGGACTTCAGAAGTTAGGAAACTTCTACAATAATGGACCCCTAGCCAACTCATACACAAGTGGGTCAAGTTGATCTGCTTGGGAATGGAAAAATATAGAAACATTTTTCACAATTATGAGCTTTTTCTCAATTATCTGAATTATGAAATAATTTCTATCTCATAATTATAATATTTTGGAAAAATAATTATGAGAAATTTCTCAATTATGCAATTTCACCCTTTTATCATAGGATAAATATCACATAAGTAATATAAAAGGTTAAAGGGGATGAAATTTAGCTAGACAAATGAGGTTAGCTAATATTGGGTTTCTCTCACTTTAATGGAGTGGAAAATATGGTTACAACAATGTGTAACTAGTTTTTGAAGAAAAAAATAGTTAGAATGAATGAAATTCATCTCTTATGGAAATTCCTAATAGAAGAAAATTTGTTATGCAACCAGCTCACAAAATAGAAGAAAAGATAGAGCAACAACTTCAAAATCAGCCTCTTGGAGGGGGGAGCCTTCTTTACATTACAAAAGTGAACAATTCTTGGATGATAGAAATGAAAAAAACTCCTTTCTATATATAGGAGTGTAAGGGGTCACAATATAATGAAGGACGACATAACAATAATAATATAAGGGAAAAACAATTACAATATTGGGCTTTCATGGGGCACAATAATAACCATATGCAAACAATAGAGGCAGAACAATAAGAATAAGCCCTACAATGAAAATAGAATGGCGGAATCACTATTATTATAGGAACCTAACATGCCCCTCTCCTTAAAAAAAGTGGTTTCCTCAACGCTTGAGTAGTTCTGGATGCTTCTGTATAAAACTATCATCCTCCCATGTGGAATCTTTAGTGGGTAAGTTCTTCCACTTGATGAGATACTCCAAAATTGATTGATTTCATAGCTATCGAGTTCTTATTTCTGTGACTGCTTCAGGTTCCAATATGATGTTTCCTTCCTCATCAAGTTCTGGAAATATTGTTTCAATTGGGAGCTTGTCACCTATAACCTTCTTTAATCATGAAACATGCAAAATTGGGTGCACTTGGGAAGCTGCAGGAAGCTCCAATTTGTATGCCATAGTACAAATTTTTTGCAACACCTTGTATAGACCATAATACCTTGGTGATAATTTATTATTATTCTTAGATTTCTTGAGGGACATTTGTTTATATGGTTGTAACTGTAGGAATACCTAGTCACCTACATCAAAACTTCTTTTGCTGTGATGTTAATCTTCTTGTTGTTTCACTCTATTATGTGCCAAAGTGAGGTTATCCTTTAAGAGTTGGAGAACTTGTTGTTGATGCTCGATGTGATCTTCCACTACTTGAACCTTAGAATTTCTCTTAAATATGATGTGATGGATGGTGGATGATATCCATAAAGTGCCATAAATGGGATCATTTTTGTTGCAATATGGAAGGAAGTGTTATACCACCATTCAAGGAGAGGAAACCATTTGACCCATTGTGTCTACTTATCAGATACAAAGAAACGAAGATATCCTTCCAAACATTTGTTTACTATCTTAGTTTTCCCATCAGATTAAGGATGATGAGATGAGCTATGAGCTAATTCAGTACGAAGAAAACAAAATAATTATGTGCTCCAGTGAAAATGGGATCTCTATCACTTACAATAATCTATGGGTTTCCATGTGGCTTTTGAATTATTTCCATAAATGCAATAGAAACTGTACTGGCTTTAAATGGATGAGATAATGCATAAAAGTGTGCATACTTGGTAAGTTTGTCATCTACCACCATGATGACACTCTTTCCTTTGGAATTGGGTAAACCTGTGATAAAATCCATTGAAACCTCCTCCCAATGTTGGCTTGGAATGGACAAAGGTTATAATAGACCAGGGTTCTTAATTGTTTCAACTTTATTTTGTTGGCAAACCAAACATTCGACCACAAACTTTTGAATCTTCGATTTAAGGCAATCCTAAAAAAAAATCCTTCTTAACCCTCTAGTAAGTTTTTAAAGATACCGAGTGCCCTCCTAAGGGAGAGGTGTGCAATTCCATAAGAATATTTTGTTTGAGTTTGAAATTCTTACATAGGTATAAGTGATCTGTGTACCATAACGAATCATTTTTCCAGCTAAATGTATCAGATGTACTGGGATCTTGTTGTATCTTTTGAATGAGTGCCCACATTTCTTTGTCATTCTTCCATTCATCCCTTGCTTCATTTATCCAATATGGTTAGATAATAGAAATGGTGCAAAGCAATACTTCCACATACTCATCCTTTCTTGAGAGTACATCTGCCACAACATTTTTCTTCCCTTTTTTGTATATGATAGAAAGTCATAACCCAACATCTTTGTGACCCATTTTTGCTGCTCTTTTGAATATAATCTTTGTTTTAAAAATTATTTAAGACTATCATTATCTGTTTTTACCTTGAAGTGTCTTCCCATTAGGTAGGGTCACCATTTCTTAGGTGCATGTAGTATTTCCAACATTCCTTCTCATAAATAACTTTGTGTAAATACTTTCCTTTGATTGGATGTCTTTCAAAAGAAATTGGTCTTTCTTCTTGCATTAAAACAACCCAAATTCCATTTCCCGAGGCATCACATTCCACAATAAAGGTTTTTGTGAAGTCTAGCGTAGCTAAAAATGGTTCTTGGCACATTGGCTCTTTAAGATGTTCAAAGGCCTTCGTTGCTTTTGAAGTCCATGAAAATGCATATTTCTTCAATAATGATGTTAGAGGTGTTGCTATTCTCCCATAATTCTTAACAATCTTGCGAGAATACCCAGCCAACCCGAGAAATACTTGCAGATGCTTTATGGATGTGGCAATTTTCCATTCCTTAATGGCTTTAATTTTGCTGGGGTCTACCTTAACACCTTCATGATATACAATATGACCCATATATTCTAACTTTTGTACTCCAATAAACATTTCGAAATTTTTTCATATAATTGTTTCTCCTCCAATACTTTGAGAACCTTGTCAACATGTTGAACATGATCCTTCCAACACTTGCTATAGATTAGTATATCATCAAAAAATACTAACGAAAATTTTCTAAGGAAGGGTTTCATAATGGAATTCATCAAACCTTGAAATGTAGAAGGTGGATTGGTAAGGCCAAAAGGCATGGCCAAAAATTCATAATGACTCTCATGAGTTTTAAAAGTTGTTTTAAGAATGCCTTTAGTATTCATTCTAATTTTATGATATCATGAACGAAGATCCAACTTGGTGAAGTAAATTGATCCATGTAATTCATCAAATAATTTATCAATGACAAGAATGGGAAATTTATCTTTAATAGTGAGCTTGTTGAGCTCCCTATAATCTGGATACATGCACCATGATCCATCCTTCTTGTGCATGATCCTTCCAACACTTGCTATATATTAGTATATCATCAAAAAATACTAACGAAAATTTTCTAAGGAAGGGTTTCATAATGGAATTCATCAAACCTTGAAATGTAGAAGGTGGATTGGTAAGGCCAAAAGGCATGGCCAAAAATTCATAATGACTCTCATGAGTTTTAAAAGTTGTTTTAAGAATGCCTTTAGTATTCATTCTAATTTTATGATATCATGAACGAAGATCCAACTTGGTGAAGTAAATTGATCCATGTAATTCATCAAATAATTTATCAATGACAAGAATGGGAAATTTATCTTTAATAGTGAGCTTGTTGAGCTCCCTATAATCTGGATACATGCACCATGATCCATCCTTCTTGTGCACCAATACTACTAGAACAGAGGAAGAACTTTGACTAGGTTGAATTATGCCAACCTCTAGCATTTCTACAACCATACATTCAATTTAACTCTTTTGGGCATAGGGATATCTGTAAGGCCTGATGTTTGGAGGAGCACTTCCTGGAATCAAATGAATAGCATGATCATGATCACAAATAGGTGGAAGGCCTTTGGGAGTCACAAATACCTTGGAATGATTATCCAAGACTTTTGGAGATCTAGAGAAATAGGTGATTTTGATTTGGGAACCTCTAAGCGAACATAATTGTGCAATTATGCCTCATTGTTCTTTCTTTAGAATCTTTGTCATTCTATTAGAGTTGATTATCTTTCCCAGTTTCCCTATGATACCCCTTAATTCAACTTCCTTTGCTTCTAAAACAAATTTCATGAAAAGTTCTTGAAAATTAAAAGCTATTATACCCAATTGTAGCCATTGGACTCCTAGTACAACATCAGCACCACCTATTGGAATGGAAAGCATTGGGCTATTCTATACATATTCTCCCATGGATAGCTTGATATTATGGAACTTTCGAGAGAAATTTACGGTTCCTCCACTTGCAGCCATCACTTGACACTATGGTGCTAGATATAGGAACAAAATTAATTCCTTCGATATCTTACAATGAATAAAATTATGGGTACTGCCCGAATCAGTCAATATTTTTGTCTTTTTCTTCTTGATATGTCCTTCTATCTTGATAGTTTCAGGAGTGGTAATTCTGGCCAATGCATTACAAGATATGGTCGGATTCATTTCTTATTTCTATAATGTTTGTTCCTAGTGTATATCCTCTTCTTTTGACGTTTCTTATTAATTTTCTTCCTCCTCTTCACAATCTATGTAAAATAATTTCTTCTCAGCACACTTATGACCTTTCGTGTATTTGCTATAACAATTGTAACAAATCCCTTTTTCACTTTTTTTCTTCCAATTTTTGTGGTGTCAACCTTGTTGGTTGTGGAAGGCTAAGGGCAACAACACTTCCATCTTTATAGTTGTGAGCGGTAGGCTTCCTTGTTTCCATAATTTTGCTTTATGTTTTTCTTGCAAACTTGAATGCCTTCTCCTCTAGAATATATTTTAGCCTTATATTCAATTTTTGGAATTCCTCAATGTGATCCATCATTGAACCCTTTTGTTTGAGATTTATCAATTGGTTGAAAAAGATGTTTCTTTTTGTATACTCATAATGTGCTATCATTTTTTTCGTACAAATTGCCCAAGTCACAATTTGTTTACGAGAGCAAAGCCATCGATACCATACAAATTGATTTGGTTCCAAATATAAAGTTGCAATTCATACCTTCTGTGTGTTTTACACATTTTGGAGATCAAAATATTGCTCCATCTGTAGTATCCATGTTACGGGATCCTTGCCATCAAACTTCCTCATATCGATCTTTGGAACAGGGTGGGTCTTTAATCCAATATTAGAGTATATGAAATCATCATTAACATTTATTTTGTTCTCATCATGAGTTTCCTTTACTATTCTTTTGCCATTAGTAAGCATTTCTTGTCCCAACTTTGTCAAATCTGTCTTCAAATCTTCCATCTTTCCTTTAAGTTTTTCTTCTATACCATCCATCTTAGTTTCCACATCATTCATCTTAGATTACACGTATTTATTTACACCATACATCTTAGATTACACACTTTTCTTTAAACCATCCATCATAGCTTCCACGCCTTTCTTTAAACCATCCATCTTAGCTTCTATTACTTTTTGTGAGAGTGAATTTTGTTGCACTTGCTTTCGTAATTTTGATATATCATATTGCATTTATTCCTTTTCTTCGTGAGACATGCTAGAGCTTTCAGGTTGCTAACTAGTTGTTTCCATTTTCTTTCTTTGGGGCATCAATTAATGATAATAATGCTTCACTATTCCCTTTGAATTCCTTCAAACTAATTTGAACCAAACTTATGCAAAATTTAAAGAAAAAGTACACATCTTTTTTCACTTTGTAGGAGCTCAATATTGAATATGTTGTATCTTTGTAATTGTGGATCTCCAAGGTCTGAAATTGCATCTTGCGGTATCCCTATGAGTCCACTTTCCAACCCTGCAAGTCTGATCAAGATTGGATTCTCCAAGGAAGAGTTACACCAAATCTCCCACGATGACCTGATTATAGACTAGTTCAGTGGAGCGAACTTGTACAAAGTGTCATGTGTCATTTTTTCGACCTTAGGACTTGAAACAGTTACAAAAAAATAGACCGTCCTCTTTATGTAACTTTTTACGTAATTTCAATATGATTCTCACAAAGAATGTTATGACAATTTTCCCCAGGTCCCCTGTTTGAGATATAATTCGGGTGCCTCCACAAACCATAACTTCCTTGGATCATCTCTCCAAAACTATAGTGAGACAAGATTTGCAATTCAGACCTGAGGTTCATCATGATTTCAGCTCAAATGGGTTTTAATTTCATCTTCTAAAACATTGTACCACAAAGGTTATAGTGAAAATTCCACAATGACCTATTTGGAGCAGCAAAACCCTATAATCCAAAGCTCTAATACCAATTGTTATGCAACCAACTCACAAAATAAAATAAAAGATAGAGAAACGACTTCAAAATCAGCCTCTTCAAGGGGGGAACCTCCTTTACATTACACAAATGAACAATTCTTGGATTATACAAATGACAAAACCTCCTTTCTATATATAGGAGTCTAAAGGGTCACAATATAATCAAAGTCGACACAACCATAATAATATAAGGGCACAAAACAAATAGTGAGCTTCTATGGGGACAATAGGGGCAGAGCAATAACAATAAGGGCTACAATGACAATAGTAATGGGGGAATCACTAGTATCATAGGGACCTAAAAACTACATGAAAGACAAGTGGCAAACAATAAAGAAATAAGCCATCACATAAAATAGAAAGGCTATCAAGTTAAAAGGGATCATAAAGAAAGTCCTATCAATGAAACTTAAGATAAAGGACCAAGTTTCTTCTATAAATTTTCTTTAATAATATCTTCTGATATAATATGATATAATATGATATAATTATATAATTAATTATATAAATATGATCATTTATATTTAAATGTTTTGGAAGGAATTCATGTGGAAAAAATACATGCAACAAACCATTAAAATAAGAGTTAATAATTATGGGGAGGAAATGTTGTGAAATATAGTGGCTTACGTGGGATCCAATGAAATTTGGAGGTGAAAACGTGAGACTTGAAAACTAATAAATATTTAAAAAAAAATTGAAATTAGAAGTCATGATTTCTTATTATTATTCTTAAAAAATTAATTCTTGTAATAAAAAATATTTAATGTGTTTACATTTTTGTTAAGGTCTTTATCATATCAAGAATTAAATTATAGTGTTATAAGTTCTAACGTCTTCGAATGATTTTTTTTTTTTTTTTTACTCTTGTGAAATTTTGTGTAAAATTCATATCTTTATTTATATTCATCTGAAGTAAAAAATTATCTATGTGATTGGTGTTATAGCTATTTATCTATATATTATTTTTGGGGTATAACATAGTCTAAGTGAATGAAATGAATCCTTTATGGAATTGCATGATATAATAGAACCCGAGGGGAGACACATGAAAGGCATATAAGGAAAAATATATTAGAGTAATAAAAATGATTATCGAGTTCAAGGTTATCACCACATGGCATGGAGTAGGATGTTGTTTTGAAGGATATGTCCATAAATGTTTTGGAGGAGTGGTCACATTGAGGAAAATGGTAAGAACATTCTCCAATAAAGATGTTGTGTAACAAAATTAAATAATATAATAATAAATGTAAAAAATATGATAATAATGTGTCAACATAATTAATAACATAAATAATGATAATTAATAACATAAATAATGATAGTATAGTTTGTGCACTTAATATGAATTAAACTCACATCATTATTATAAATTACTAGGTGGAAAAGAATATCGAGATTTATGGGGATATCAAGGTTACTATCACTTAAAAAAGATCAATTTCAAATATAATATGAAGTTTGTTAAGTATATTTCTCATCTTTTCTCTTTCAATGTAAGTCAAGTGTCTCTAGTAGTAACCAAAAGTTACATGTGTTACTAGTTTCTGTCTATTAATGGCTTGCCACTTGGAAACCTAGACCATTGATAGAATAAAAGATTATTAGTCTGTAAAGAGGCACTATACATAATTTAAATAGTGTTAGAAAAAATAAGCTATAAATTCCTATGAGCTTCATGAAAACCATCAAAATAAATTCTAGAAGCCTCATGATGCCTACAATTGAACAACATGTTGAAAAAAAGTGTAAATCATAAGACAATTAGGTGGAATTTAAGGGAATGAACTCATTTGGCATAGGAGCCACAAGGATGGGGTAGCTACCCCCTCCTTAATGTGCATCATCCTATCATTGATTTCCTTTAGCTGCAACATGAAATCAACTAGAACTAGGAGTATTTCATATTTGGTACTGCTCCTATCAGGAAATACTTGGCGAAAGAGAACCTTCATATTATAGAAGAAGTCAATATTGTACAAATATTTCTTTTTTCATCCATGAATGTGCCCTACATCTAGCACACATGACATAAATGCATCTAAAATATTAGATCCAGACACAAAATTAGTGTTAATGACAAAATCTAATTCTATTTCACCTTACTACTCCTAAACACTTTGAGGGATTTGTTCCCTAGAAATGTAGATCAATGTATACACCCTCATATGAGGCTAAGGAGCTCCTAATCAGCCATAATCACTACTACCTTAGTAAAACTCAATGCGTTGATGAATCATGGAAAGTAGGTGAAAGTTTGTAGTGAGAAAAGAAGACTATAGAGAGTAGTGAAGTAGAGAATAGAAGGAATAAGGGAGAGGGAAAGGAGGATGTAGGAAAATGAGTAAGAGAGATAATGGTGAAGCATTAGAGGAAAAGGAAGGAAATTTAGAAATGAAGTGCACAAATCACTTCAAAGCACACACAAAAATGACAAGAATAAATAGAAAGTATGTATAGATTTTGATAGGGTGACTACCTTTGAATCCCAATAATAAACCAATATAATTTAATGACATGACATTATACTTGAGTTGTTGACACCATGATGGTATAAAAATCTATTACAACGAAGGAAAATTTATTTATATGTAGGTTACCTTAGGAATATGAACCGTCTCTTCAACAATTAGAACATTTACATGATGTTATAAGTCCCTTATCTTGTATAATGTCCACTTCACAAAGTATGGTATAAGAGGGAGGCGTGTTAGCATGTATTAATGCACAAAGTGGAAATTTCCTGACTCTCCCCACCATGAAACATGTTCCTATGCACTATATATTGAGGGATAAGTCTTCATCATGTAATATATAGAAATCAACCGTTATTTGGAAATATACAAGGTCCAACTAGAAGAGGATGAATGATTATTCCATCCTATAATAGCTTTTATTAGCCAAGCGATAAACTAGTTTATTTCATTTTCTATGAATGTGAGAGTTCAGGATGAATGGGATGCTAAAGATGAGAGTTACAATCCAAAGTAGGAAAATTTCCAACTACCATGTAATGTACCTTGTTAAGCACCATTTTTTTTTCAATGTCAAACCCTTTATATTTGTAATTATACATATCAATTCAATGCGAATTTTGTTCTTGCTAAACCCAAAATTCTAGTTTGAAATCCTAAGTCAAATTGCTTTTCCTTACATGGTTATTATTCATGCTTTGGAGTCCTCTACTATGAAACCAGCTCACAAAAAGATAAAAGATATAGATCAATGACTTAAAAATCAGCCTCTTTGAGGGTGAAACCTCCTTTACATAACACAAATGAACAATTCTTGTATGATACAAATGACAAGATCTCCTTTTTATATATAGGAGTCTAAGGGGTCCCAATACAAGCACAACCTACATAATAATAATATTGTAGGGGAACAACAATAAAAATAGTGGGCTTCTATAGGGCATAATAATAACAACATGGGGACTATATGGGCACAATAATATAATAAGGGGGTTGAACTAATAACAATAAGGGGTTGACTAGTAGTATAGGGACCTAACATGCCCCTCTCCTTCAAAAAGTGTTGTCCTCAATGCTTGAGTAGTTTTGGATGCTTTTGTATAAAATTATCATCCTCCCATGTGGAATCTTCAGCGGGTAAGTTCTTCCACTTGATGAGATACTCTAAAACTGATCGATTTCGTAGTTGTTCATTTCTTGTTTTTGTGACTGCTTCCAGTTCCAATATGATTTTTCCTTCCCCGTCAAGTTCTAGAAATAATGTTTGAACTAGTATCTTCTCACCTATAACCTTCTTTAAGCATGAAACATGGAAAATTAGGTGCACTTAGGAAGATCCAGGAAGCTCCAATTTGTATGCCATAGTACCAATCTTTTGTAACACCTTGTATGGACCATAATACTTTGGTGTGTTAGAAAATTATATATTATAGAGTAATGGAACACATAAAATATTGTAGAAATATAAACACATAAAACAAGAGAGACACAGATATACATGTTTCACCCAATTTGGGCTACATCCACGGAGAAACATCGAGCGCTTCCTTTTATATTATCCAGCGAAATGAAGAGATACAACCTACAACAGATCCACTGTAATTCCCTCTTCCCTCTGACAAAATCTCCTCTCTCTTTCTCTATTAGAATACAAATCTACATAGACACAATACAATTCCCTCATATATAGTAAGGGGTTGACTTATAGGGGAAAAACCCTAAATTAAACATAACTTCTACTGTCATATTTCTACCTAATGAACGACCCAGATTGACTACGAAATTACAACATTTTACAAGGCAATTTTACATCTATTTTTAGCTTTGGGGGCGCTGCCCTTGACTTTCCGCCAGGGGGAGGCTCCAAATAATCATCGTCTCTCCCCCTGGACCCCCCTGGTGGTAGATATTTATGGGCGATGTTGTTGCCACATTACGAACTAGGGTCCAATGCAACAATACCTCTGAATAAAGAAGATAATCAGGATCCACACCCAACATAGTGATAATTTATTATCCTTCTTAGCTTGCTTGAGGGACATTTTTTTATATGGTTGTAGTCGTAGAAATACCCAATCACCTACATCAAAACCTTTTTCGCTGTGATCTTGATCTACTTGTTGTTTTATTTTGTTCAGCGCCAAATTGAGGTTATCCTTTAAGAGTTTGAGAACTTATTGTTGATACTCGATGTGATCTTCTGCTGCTTGAACCTTAGAATTTTATTTTAAATATGATGTGATGGATGGTCGATGATATCCATAAAGTGCCATAAATGGGGTCATTTTTGTTGCATTATGGAAGGAAGTGTTATACCACCATTCAACGAGAGGCAACCACTTGACCCATTGTGTCTATTTATCATATACAAAGCAATGAAGATATCCTTCCAAACATTTGTTCACTAATTTTTCCCATAATATTGAGGATAATAAGATGAGCTATGAGCTAATTGATTACATAAATATTCCACCTATTGTACTCCAAAGAAACATTTGGAGCTTTCTGCATATAATTATTTCTCCTCTAATACTTTGAGCACACTATGAACATGTTGAACATGATCCTTCCAAGACTTGTTATAGATTATTATATCATCAAAAAATACTAACACAAATTTTCTAAGGGTGGGTTTGAAAATGGAATTCATCAAACCTTGAAATTTAGAAGGTGCATTCGTATGGCCAAAAGGCATGACCAAAAATTCATAATGGTCCTCATGAGTTCTAAATGTTATTTTTGGAATGTCTTTAGTCTTCATTCTAATTCGATGATATCCTGAATGAATATCCAACTTGGTGAAGTAAATTGATTCATGTAATTCATCCAATAATTCATCAATTACAGGAATGGGAAATTTATCTTTAATAGTAAGCTTGTTGAGCTCCCTATAATCCAGACACATGTTCCATGATCCATCCTTCTTGTGTACCAATACCACTAGAGCAGAGAAAGAACTTTGACTAAGTTGAATTATACCAACCTCTAGCATTTCTGCAACCCTATGCTCAATTTTACTCTTTTGGGCATATGGATATATGTAAGGCTTGATGTTTAGGGAACACTTCTTGGAATCAAATGAATAACATGATCATGATCAGGAATAGGTAGGAGGCCTTTGGGAATCTCAAATACCTTGGAATGATTGTCCAAAATGTTTTGGATATCTATTGAAATATATGATTTCGATGAGGGAACCTTTAGTGAACATAATTGTGCAATTACACCCTTTTTTTATTTCTTTAGAAGCTTTGTCATGTTGTTAGAGCTGATTATATTTCTTGGTTTCCCTTTGATACCCCTTAATTCAACTTCCTTTCCTTACTAAAAAAAATTCAAGAAAAGTTCTTGAAAAATAAAATCTATCGTACCCAAAGATTGTAGCCATTGGACTCCTAGTACAACATCTGCACCAACCATTGGAATGGAAATCATTGGACTATTAAAGACATTTTGTCCCATGGATAACCTTGTATTATGGCACTTTCCACATCAATTTATGCTTCCTCCATTTGCAACCATTACTTGAGACTCTGGTGTTGGATATAGGAAGCAATTTAATTCCTTAGCCATCCTACAATGAATAAAGTTATGGGTACTACCCGAATCAATCAAAACTATTACCTTTTTCTTCTTGATATGCCCTTCTATATTGAGAGTTTTAGGAGTGGTAATTCCTGTCAATGCATTAAAATATATGGTGAGATTCATTTATTATTTCTTTGGGATTGGTTCCTGGTGTATATCCTGTTCTTTTGGCATTTCTTGTTCCTTTTCTTTCTCATCTTCCCCATCTATGTAAATTAATTTCTTCTCAGCACACTTATGACCTTTAGTGTATTTTCTATCACAATTGTAACAAAGCTCTTTTGCTCCTTTTTCTTCCAATTTTTGTGGTGTAAACCTTATAGGTGGTGAAAGGCTAGGAGAAAGAACACTTCCATCTATATAGTTGTGAGTTGTAGACTTCCTTGTTTCCATAATTTTGCTTTCCATTTTTCTTGCCAACCTGAATGAATTCTTCAATGAACTAGGTTCCCAAAGGCAAACCTCATGTTGGATGTTATCCTTTAAAATCCCCATGAATACATCAATCCTATAAAGAAATTTTTTACAGATGGAAAATTTTCTTGAAGTTTAAAAACATTGGCAAATCTCACTAATCCCTAATATGAAAACTATAAAATGTTTATTGATATATTTGTAAACTTATTCAAATTTATAATGATTTTATATATAGTCTTTATATAATGTTGGCGATTTGTAAGGTAAAATAATTTTATATTCTAAAATTTGGGTGAATCGCCTTTTATAAAAATTCGAAATTAGTGGATCTTTTTCGTGAAAAAATCATGGAAAATCAGCCCACTCGGCAAACATTAGCCCTTAAAATTTTCCATGAATCTTATGCTCCTCTGGAATATATTTTACACTTATATGTAGTTTTTGGAAGTCCTCACTGTGCTCCATCATTGAACCCTTTTGTTTGAGATTTATCAATTGGCTAAAAGAAGTGTTCCTTTACATATCCTCATAATGTGCTATCATTTCTTCCATAAAAATTGTCCAAGTGACAAATTGTTTACGAGAGCAAAGCCACCGATACCTTACAAATTGATTTGGTTCCAAATATAAAGTTGCAATGCATACCTTTTGTGTGTTTTCCACATTATGGAGATCGAAATATTGCTCCATCTGCAGTATCCATGTTACGGGATCCTTGCCATCAAACTTCCTCATATCAATATTTGGAACATGTTGGGTCTTCAATCCAACATTAGATTCTATGAAATCATGATTAACATTTATTTTGTTCTCATCATGAGTTTCCTTTACTACCCTTTCGCCACTGGTAATCATTTCTTGTTGCAATTTTGTCAAATATGTCTTCAAATCTTTGATGTTCCATTTAAGTTTTTCTTCTACAACATCCATCTTAGCTTCCATGCCCTTTGAATTCCATCAAACTAATTTCTCAACCAAACTTATGCAAAACTTTAAAAAAACTACACACAATTTTTCACTTTGTAGGATCTCGATATTGAACCTGTTTTATCTCTGTAATTTCGAATCTCCAAGGTTTACAATTGTGTCCTACACTAGCCCTCTGAGTCCTCTTTTTTACCCTGCAAGCTTTATCAAGATTGGATTCTCTAAGGAAGCGTTATGCTAAATCACCCGCGATGACTGGATTACTGGTTCAGTAGAGCAAACTTGTACGAAGTACCATGTGTCACTATTTTGACCTTAGGACCTGAAACTGATACACAGAAAACTACATGTCGTTCTCTTTATTTAAATTTTTATGGAATTTCAATATGATCCTCAGAGAGAACGTTATGATGATTTTCCCCAGGTCACATTTTTGGGATGTAATTCGAGAGCCCACAAAACCTCTTAATGTCTTGGACCATGTCTCCGAAAATTTAGCAAAACAATATTTGAAATTCATCCTTGAGATTCATCATGATTTTGGCTCAAATGGGTTTTAATTTTAGAATCTGAACCTTTGTAGACAAAAAATTATAGCAAAAATTCCACGATGACCTGTTTGCGACGGAATTGTAGATCTTTCACATACCCTAACTTCCTCAGATCATATCTCCAAAAATATAACGATACAAGATCTAAAATTTGTACCAAAGGTTTAGAGAGATTTCAACTCAAATGGGTTATTGTTTTAGCTTCTGAAACTTCGTATAGAAAATGTTATATCGAAAATTCCACGATGACATGTTTTGAGCAGTGAAACCCTAGAATCCAAACCTCTAATATCAAATGTTATGAAACCAACTCACAAAATGATAGAAATGATAAATTAACAATTTAAAAATCAGCCTCTTCGAGGGGGAGACCTCTTTTACATTATACAAATGAAGAATTCTTGGATGATACAAATGACAAGGCCTCCTTTTTATATATAGGAGTCTAAGAGATTTCAATACAATCAAAGCCTACATAACAATAATATTGTAGGGGCACAACAATAACAATAATGAGATTCTATGGAGCATAATAATAACAATATGGGGACTATATGAGAACAATAATACAATAAAAAAATTACACTAATAACAATAAAGTGTTCACTAATAATATGAGGATCTAACATTCTCATTCCCAACATAAACATACCCACAACAAAATTCTCAATATAAATATATGTAAGTTTACATATATTTTATTTTGTACCGTTCTTATTGATACTTTAAATATACAATTATAAATACTAATAATTTTTGTAATTAAAATCTAAATATCTATATCCATAACATTTTTTATTAAAAATCTTCCACTCATATAATTTTAACTTGTAAATTCAAAACCATTGTTTACAAATATAATTGAATAAATCCCAATTCACTTTATGTTATCTCAAAACATATTTCACTAGTGCTCGTCATACGATTTAACTCACACTATAACTTTGAATGAGTTTCAATATACATGTATATATACATTCTTATACATTAAATTTATAATAACAAATGTATTTCTGTATTGTTAGGATTTACTATTTATTTGTGTCTAGTTCTGGGTATGTCTAGTTCTACATTCCTTCGTGAAGCTTATTTTAGATGGCGTAATTTTGTTATTCCATGTGTTACATAGGGACAAAGGTAAAACCTAATACCAATTTTAGGGTTATTTTCGTTTACCGAAGACTACTTTCCCTTTCATCTTTTCTTTCCATATTTTTCGTCAGTTTTGGACACTCATTGAATGTGAATATTTCTATTTTTTTAAATTCTTTTGTTTAGTTTTCAAATATATTTTCCTCTTGTGGTATTTTACACAATGCAACCCCAATTTTCATGGAAAGTTAATTGTCATATTGTTAGAATTTTTGAACTTATGTTCTATTGGATATTTTTTTATTGAAATTAATCCTTGTGGATAAATATAGTCTTTGAATATGAGTAGTGTAACAAAATATAATTTTTTGGTTAAATATATGCAATTATATTTCATATTTATTATCCTATTAGATATTAATGGTTATGTGGTTATGTTATATGATTGTGTATGGAGAATGTGTTACTTCTCTAATTATTTGAATATATAGTTGTATGTAAATTTTACCATTGAGATGATCAATTTATAACTCTATAATCTGATGACTTTCGAACTTACTCATTCTTAAAAGAAAAGGGTATTTATTTCCTTGTTCTGTAGGATACATTCCCTCTATATTCTATTATTTTAAATATATAGTTGTATGTAAATTTTACCATTGAGATGATCAATTTATAACTCTATAATCTGATGACTTTCGAACTTACTCATTCTTAAAAGAAAAGGGTATTTATTTCCTTGTTCTGTAGGATATATTCCCTCTATATTCTATTATTTTATAGTAGCTAAGATTAAATTTTCATCGGTTTTATTTTTTTATTTTGTTATGTTTTAAATTACTATTGAAGTCACATAGTGTAGTTTATCTTCTCATTGACATTCTCTATAATTTTATGTATATAAATATTCTTTGTTTATAAATTAGATTTCATCATGTATCTTCATATTTATAACAATATAATTATTTTTTCTAATTCTATGGTTTGAACTCTACAAAGTTCGAGTTCATTTAAAGGTATTTATAAGCTTATCTTTCTTGTATTTTTCTATGCACCTTTTAAACTAATCATGTACAATATTTATTAATTGGTAACCCTAAAATCAGAATCTTTACAGGGAAGTTTATTTAAAGGTAATTTTGAAGCATTTTTTCTAGTTTTTTGCTTTTCTTTTTAAACTCTTAAATGCATCATAGACTTATTTCATTCTTATGTTTTCTCTAGGTATATTACCGAAAATGTTTCATTCCAAGGAGATAACTCTCCATTTCCTTTGATGTTTGTAAATACTTGGGTTACTACTACAATTCACTAAACATATGAGTGCATTCATTTCCATGCCTGAGGTTCCAAACTCTTGATTTCTCATTTCACTTAGACATGATTACAATGATTGAAGACAAGTTCTAAATTTTTTAGTAGTCATTTTATTTTATATCTTTGTGTTATAATTTTTCTTCCTAAACGGAAGTGATCTCTCATGGATATAAGTCATTCATGTAATTTAAACTAATCATCCTTCTTGGGTTGAATAATCAACACTTGTATATTTTCTTTCAGTTAATTATAATAATATTTTCTTTCAGGCCTTATATGCCTCTCACTTAATGTTTCCTTTCAATATATTGTGTTGTGAAAACAAGAGTATTGTAAATTGATAAAGATTATTCTATAAATATAATACTAATTTTATTCTTCCTTTAATGCTTTTAGCATCCTTTATGTATACTTTTCACCAATTATATGAAAATATTTCAATTCTAGTCCAACTACTGTTGAAAAATAAGTACGTATATGCGTAAATGCTTTTCATGCATAATTTTTATTTGAAGCTTGTAAAATTACTTCCTTTCTGGAAGAAATACTATTCTCTATTATGTATTTTCCTATGCAATTGGTTGTATATTTTACTTTGAATTGGTAATTATATATAAAAATATTATATTTTCCTCTAGTTAAATAAACATTTATGTGTTTCCATGGAGATTGCAATAAGCAAAATACGAGTTAAAACTAAATCTGTAAATCTCCTTTTCTACATATATGTTTACATTTCCTTGATTTCATATATATATACACACACACACACATACACACAAAACATTTTTATAGGTAATTATGTTCATATCTCAACTATAACCTTTGTATAAAAGTAAACTGATTAGTAATAAAACAACAGATACTTGTTTTTCTTCTATATCCACTGTAAAAGCATATAAATACCCTTAGTGCACAAATAATTAATACTAGAAAAGTAAGCATAATTTTTACTTTTCCTTTTTCTTCACTTTCTTTTCAAATTCTCATAAGAGTACTAAAGAAAGGAAGTAAATATTCTAATTCTTTCTTTTTCCTCAGTGTTTCCAATCAATAGATAAAATAATCATAATAGAAAACATATCATAGTTTAATATTTTATCCTTATAACAATGTATAAGGTAAGAATAACGAGTTGAAAATATATCTGGAAAATTAGTAAGAAGGTACTTGAACCCTCCCAACCATGATACATAACCCATCTACTATCTCGATTTGCATATCAAGTCTACAAATACTCTTTATTTGTATTCTTTACTTTCTCTTCTCACAGTTTCTCTTCCAGAAAACATGAGTCTCTCCAGCAAGAAGATAAATGATAGATAAATTCCTTCTATCCATTACCCATCTATCACTAATTTTCATTATTTGTAACTACCTCCACCTCAACAATAGGTGGCAGGTAGTTACTAGCTCATTAATGAGCTTTTGTTTCCCACTCACCAGTACAACCTCATGTCTTTTAGGGAAACAATTTATTGGCCAATTCTGTAATTTTTTAATAAATTTAATCATCTAGATTAGATGCCCATCGCTTATTGATGTGTAGTTAAGATTCACCTATAATTTTGTAGCCTCATCTCTTTCAACCACATGTACTCCAAAATTATTTTTCCAAGCATCTTTTTTTATAAAAATAAAGCATTGTAAATACATATTTACAATCACTCATTATCAACAATAAGACACTAATAATTAATTTCTTCACATGGTTTTCATGCTTTAAACCTTCAAAAATGAAACAACATATACACAATTAATTACGTAAAAGCATGAATTTAGCTGATATCAAATCCTACCCCTTTTGAATTTGACATTGTCCTAGTGTCATTTCTGTCTAATCCTATCAATCATGATGTTCTAGGATTATTCAGGCACCTTCCAAACATACACCAAATTACATTTTAGGTGGTATCTGAACCAAAAATCAAGGTTCACTAGTTGGTTACTCATGATTTTAATTTTAAAACACCTTCTAATTTCCAAATTATCTTTTCCAGATTGAATTAGTTTTACTACATTTTTAATTTGGGTCATACTTATATTCTAGAGCATAATTTCCTTCCCGTTGGCTTTGTGGGGCCTGACCCAGGTTCAACATTAGTTAGCCAAACACTACGCTACTGCCCCTTTTAGCATTAGCCCGTGGAGCGCGGACCGAAGTCTCACCCGAATCAGTATGGGGGGATTCTGGAACAAACTTTCCGCACCCTGAGATGGTCATGATGTCGGTTTATACCCTTTGCCCCTACCTTCACGCGGGTCACTAAGCTTTAGGGCTCTGTTAGTCTACCCTTTATTCTATCCTTTAGTATCTCCATGAAGGGGTATGATTGACCTTCGCGCAACCCTAACCGGTGATCCAAGTACTTTCGCACAACTATGACAATGTATTGTGTAGGATCCCAAGTTATCTCAAGTGTGTTACTTATCTTACTAATCTATCATAGTTAGCGCCGAGTAAACTGATATCCTTACTTGCATTCAATTAACCAACACAATCACATAAATTCACACATCGCATAAACATTGTCAATTAAACCCAAAACATAATATAATTAGATGCATTAACAAGAATTAAATACATGTTAATTGCATAATACTTCTCTTTATAGATATCTTTAAGTTAATACAAACTCTATTTTCCCTGCACACACAGCTATAGGGGTCTGTGCACTCAAATGCAGACTTCCACCCTAGGCCTTTGTGCACTCAGCTGCTGAGCCTCTACCTATGCTGAGACTCGAAACTCTTAGACTTCTCTACCAAGACTCCAATGCTTCTCTTTTTCTCCTTTTTTTCTTAACTACTTAGAGCTTACTTACTTAGCCCTGTTTTCTACAATCCCATGGTCCACAGACCAGGGGTGGATATTTACACCTGACTTTACACTCTACAAAATAAGGGTGGACAACCCTTTATGACTCTTGACACCTTCGTGCTCCTCAACCACAAAATGTAGAGACTTTACAACTTTATTACACAATCATCCAAAACATGGGCTTTTAGCCCCAAAAGGGCTCTTGGGGGAACCCGTTCCCAACAGGCCCCCAACACAAACATGATGACTCGCCCTCGAGTCACTCTGCAGGCTCATAGATGTTCGCGTGAAGAGCTTCGAACTCAACCTGTATGATGGCAACCTCGGCGGCGCATTGTGCAGCAGCCTACTTTGCTTCTTCAACCAACTGCTTTGTCATTGGTCCTGAATTATCAGCCTAGAGTTTCTACTGAGTTACTTACAGATTAGCAAGCTTGCCTTCAATAGAGGCCGTGATTGAATAAGCCTCATCCAACCAAGGCTTCAAGTGCACCTTCGACACCGCCTCTTTGTGTTGCACTGCATCTACCTGTTCTTTCAATGTTTTGGCCTCCTACAGCTTCGCCAGTCTCTGTGCAAGAGAGATAGTGTGCGTTGTACCTTTTACTTTGTCATAGCACTGCTGCAGTTCTCGCACCTCTATCTCCAGCTGTTATACATTTGGATTTTCCTGCAGTCTCATCAGGACCTCGAACGACTATTCAAAAATTCATGTACATTCTGCTACTGTACTCTCTCCTACCACTATCTCCTTTGTGACAGTGGTTTCATGTTGCTCCTTTACTTCTGACATAGTTGAAGGTTGGGCCTTCAATTATAAATCTGCAATCTGTAGGTTCAACTCCAACTAAACCTTATCCAACTCTGTGCGAGCATCACACACCCCTGTAGCAGGTTTGTAGACCTATTTAGATGCCTTCACATCCTCAGGAATGGCTAATTCTGGGACCATTTGGTAGGCTTCGCTTATGGCCTTAATCATGTGCATATAGGTGTTAGTGAGTTCCACCATGGAAGTGAGGGTGTTATCTCGCTGCAGGGACATTTGTTCATTATTAATCTTCTGCTCACTGATTACCTACAAAGCACGGTGTTCGTGGGCCCTTAGTTCTGCTATCAATCCATCCTGTAGTAGGTGGAGTGCCTTGCCAGGGAGTGCTGCCAAGTTCAACCCCACTCCCTTGAGGGTGTTGACAATGGTCCTGTCATCTTCATTTTCTATGATCAATGCTCCATCCAACAACACTATCGCTTGGGAGTCCTTCGCACGGAGCATCTCAACAGCTTCTGAAGTACGAAGAGCGAGGTTGGTGGACACCGTGCCAGCCTATGATGCATGGATCTGTAGCTCCTAGAGACTTGTTTGGATGGCCCCCAATAATTGTTATTGTTGCTGCTCGAACTATTGTAGTACCTCCGCAATGACATCCTGCACCGTGTCTCCAATGTCATGTAAATCTCCCTTTGTTAGGGTGATTGGATCCAACGACGTCTTGTTGGCCTTGGATTTCTTCCGTGCCCCCACTTTTTCTTATTCTCTTGGATGTTTGATGTGGTCTGATGTCATCTATGGGTCCGCTCCATGCTGCCCTATTTTCTCATCCATTTCTTCCTCTGTTTCAGGTGAAGGCGACCTCACACCTTTGTCAGAGCCACACTCTGTTTCACCTGTCTACTTTTTTGTTTGCTGGGCAGTATTGCACTTTGCCTGAGCCTTGTCAGTGGCCTCCTTCTTCCTTTTCTCAGCCAGCTGTACCATCTTGAGCTTGGCCTTCTCCTTTTTGCATTGTGCGATAGACTTACTCGACCTCACCACCACGTCTGAGGTAGTGTGCCACTTTGTCGGCTAATGATCAAGAACTACACCAATCGTGTCATCCATTTCCAAGTAAGGCAAGTCATGCCACATCTACTTAGGGTCCTCCCATGCCATGATCGATACGCGGTGAAAGTCTGCCTTGAACTCTGCGTACTCTTGTAGTTTGGTAAACACAGTAGGCAACAATCGCGATTTGTGATTGATAGCCATATGTATGTTCATTTTGATCAAGATCTAGAAGATCTTACTATCCTTGATGCACTGAGCATCCTTGGTTTCCCACAATGAAGCATACTTCACTGCTTCTAGTAGGTTCGGCACGATCGAGGGGAATTCACTGTCTTTCGGCAACTCCTAAGCTACCAGCACAATAGACAGCAAGAGCCATACATAGTGGAAGGTATTGGTAAGCTCCTATGACTTGCAGCAGTTCACAGGGAACTCACCACAGATATAGCATACCCAATTAAACTAGACTCCATCGGCACATTAAGCTACTAGCACAACGACTAGTGTCGGCACTTCATCTATGTAACACTTCCTCATAACTTTGCCTGCCAAAATCAGCGTGGCCTCCTTGACTGCAGGGTCGCAGATACTCAAGGTGGCATAGCCTTGCAGCTTCTTCATAAGCTTGAATTTCTCCTTCATGGCCTTCGTGAGGGCTTGTTCACCAGCTTTTATGCCAAACAACATGGCCGGATTCTCCCCTATATAGGGTATCCGTGTGATCCTATGGATCAACCTATTAGTGATGGGTATCAGCTCCTCCAGCCATAGCCACCCATTGTGCACCAAGCATAGCAACTACTTGATGACCAATACAGTAATGTGTGTATGATTATAGTGCAAAACCCATAGCAGGTTGAGAAAACCTGCCTTGTCTACTCCCCCTGAGCCACTTTTGTGATTCTAATGCAGTCATATCGGAGGTTGTGTCAACAACACAGTGCATTATATTATATATGGCCAAGTGCGGGAACTTTTCATGGTCATCTAAGTCCCAATCTTCTAGTTTTAATAGAGGAACCTGCCCATCCAGCCACTAGAGGTGTGTGCAAGGTGACCTTGCTCTCATCAATGTCCTTTGGCACCTTGGTGTTGCCCTTGCATGAAGGGACATACTTGGGAAACTTAGTGATAGGGTCAGAACCCTTCACTTCATCTTCCTCCACTTCCACCTCCAAACCCTCATCATCCATTGGGATGTCCTCAATTTCTTCCTCCTCCAGCTCCAAGTTATTGGTTTTTCCCTTTTCCTATGTGGTGGGCCTATCCTTTTGTGCATTTCTTCTAGGCGACACACGCAGTGGTATCACATCCTGCTTGCCCTTTTTGTCCTTCATACTCTCCTTGGTCAGGGTTGGCTTCGGTCTAGGCGCCTGTGGTGATTTGGGGACTTCCGATAATACCTTTGTAATTTGTGGAGCAGCTCCCTCTTCCTCCCTAACAACCTCTAGCACAGATGAAATTGTGGTTGGATTTTGGGAATCGATCAAACACTGGGCAGTCGAGCAATGCTTTGAGGAATGCACGGATCATGCACATCTGAGAGCTCACCAAATCAATGTTCAAAATGCCAAGTGTTTTTCGTTGGGCCTCCACCAGTAATTTATAGGCCATTTTGAATTCAAATTTGACTATTCCTCCCACATTCAGTTCATTAAAGCCATATTGGCAATAGATTTCCAAGGATCTTACCAATAAATTTGTCTTAAATGTCAGCCACCCACTCCATTTGGTCACATTCTTATCATCAAATCATGAACAATGACTTTAATGGACACTTTCTGGTCGACCTGCATGATTTTTCCATGGGTAGTGTAGCTCTCTTCGCGTTGTCATGAACCCTGTGAGATTTCCTCGTTCTGCATGTTTGCATTATGATACAAGTATTGTCCTTTATGGAAATTCACTCAAATGAAATGTCATAGTATAGCAGGTAAACAACAAAGAATTATAGATCAGTCTTCACAGAATGAAGAAAGAGAGGTATATGCAGGTTCACCATTGACCAAGATATGTATACATGCAAGTTCACTGTATAGAAGTTGCATATACGTACACACGCACTTTCACAGAAGGAAAAACATGTATACCTTTGAAAACTAAGTTTTTGGTCCTAGTTATTTGGTCCATGGTATTTTGATCCATGGTATTGGTCCAAGGTATCTGGTCCATGGTATTGACCCAAGGTATTTGGTCCGCGGTATTGGTCCTAAGTGGTTTCAGTCCATGGTATTGAGAAATGCCTAAAAACTATAAAAGGAGGAGAAGATCACTAGGCCAAAGTGTGCAAGTATCGAATCTCTGATGAAGTGTGAGATCTAGTATGCAGGTTATTAGGTTACGGTGCATTGTTGGATCTGAACCAAGGATGAAACTTAGTGGATGATGAGGGATTAGATCTAATGATGGATCAGGATATTAAGGTGTGAAATGAACTATCATTATGTGTTTTTGCTCATGTATATTCTAGATCTGAATACTGACACATATATTATTCTGTAAATGATATGATCTGGGTATAACTAAAGTCTGGAATAGTTGCAGAACTCTAAATTTATATTTGCAGATGTATACATTGGTTGGCTTTGAGGAAAGCGTGTATACATGTAGGTTCGACACATGGAAGTAGCATATACCTTATAAAATATGTTTTAGTTGCTTCTATTTCCTATTGTTGTTGAAAATAATACTGAGAGGGGGGGTGAATCAGTATTATCAAACTCTTTTTCAATTTATACAAACATTTGCAGATATGACTAATGTATACCTTCCAAACTTATAATTTAATTTATTCCTCAGATGTTGATCATCAACCTGTGTGTCAGAACCATATAACAGTAAACAGAAAAAAATAGAGCAGACAGTCACACCAAAGAACACAAGATATAAGGTGGAAACCCAATGTGGGTGAAAACCACCTGTTGCAATATGTCTCTATCTTCTTTCAATTAGAAACTTCATTTTACAATGATTCTGTACTGGTGCAGTCTTATACCAGCACACAGGCTTCAACCTGCAGAAGGCTACAACCTTCTCTCGTTCTCCAGACTCTCCTGGAAGGGAGGTACAACCCCCTTAGCTCTTGTACTAGATGAGGTACTAGTATGTAGGTGTTGACCTACTGAAGGCTTCAACCTTCCCTTTTCTTCCGGGGACCACGTTTCATAAATTTTCAAACTAGATCCATGAATATGAATCAAACATCAAATAGATCTACAATCAACCAACTTCCTTGTACAAATACTAAATCAATAAATTCTTAGCTCACAGCAACCAAACACCAATTTAGAACCCTGAATACTGCAGTAATAGGCAAAAGCAGCTAAAACATATTTCAAGAAAATTCCACAACTTCACCAATAGAAACCTACGGGTATCCGCACTTCCGTTGTGTTGAGTCTGTGCACCTCCGCACCTGCACTGTCTCTGGTCTGCGCACCTCCACACCTGTGTTGTGTTTGGTCTGTGCACCTCCGCACCTGCGCTATGTCTGGCCTGCGCACCTCCAGGTATAGACAATTTATCACTCTTCAATTATACCTCAGACTATTAGATTTACAGATCTGATCATGCGCCAAAGAGATCTCGACCCATCAGTAGATCCGACTTGTAATACTCAGGTTTCTCCTTGATTCAGGTCCAGCTATGCCTCACCAACCGATCATCAGAATTTCAGATCTTATATTTCTTAAGATATTCAACACCTCTGATCACAGCCAAATGATCTCCTTTCCTTTTTATAGGCTAGGCCTTACTCAAACCATGGTCCAAAACCATAGAGATCCACAACTAGGGACCCAAAACCTAGGTTTGGATGCAAAACCACGGACCAAAACCATAGGATCAAAAGTGTCAAACTAAATACCATGGAACAACCATAAGATTTTTTGCGTGCGCGCATTTTCCTCTGCAAGAAAGTCTGTGTACTTTAGGTTGGCACTTTTTGTTCAGAACACCTGTGAACATGTCCACATCCTCTAAACAGTGCACCTGCGGAACATGCTGATGACCACAGCTTTGTGAACAGGAACCCTCGGATATCTCATTTTCTACTATTTTGAGTATTCTAATCATCAATTCTTTGCTACTGGCCTGCTGCACTATGATCTATCATCTGTGTGAGTTGCCATCAAGGACAACACTTGTATCATAATGCCAACAATCTCCCCCTTTAGACTTGATGGCAACCCCAAGTCACTCAAATTCATTTTCCCCCTTTGACATCAAGGGCAAAGGGTTATGCTCCCCTTGAGGTTATGCTGAATTTTCTGCTCTACTGAGCTGTCCAAGCTCCCCCTGACTGTAGGCAAGATATGTAAGAAGATGTTCTGCAAGAGAAACATGAATTTTACCTTCTTACCACCAAAGACTCATACATCCATCGCCCAACCAAGTGGGAATTAACCAAAAATTTACACATGATAAAGACAAAAACATTACTTCATTCATCCGAGGCATAGTGGGGAAACCAAGATAGGCCGTTACATGACCTTGATAAGAAAGGAAACGAAATACATGACATAGAGAGCAAGTATTTGTCAATCATCATTCAAACCAACAACCATGTTCTCCCTCTACACCTGTTCCACCTGAAATCAAAAAAACTGTGAAATTGAACTAAGATCTTCTAAGATAATGCCAACAATTCATTTTTAGAAGAAAATATGCTCCCCCTGAACCTATGCTAGATGATCCCTGTTAGACCCATTACAAACTCTTTTCATCCTAAGTCTAGCCCCATTTCTTTTCTTCAAACCAGAATATACGTGACTGTACCCACAGAAACCTGCGTATGTACGCGAATTACCCACCTGAAACTCGTGTATAACCATTAATCTCTGAAAACAGACAAGATTCAATAGCAAGATGATGCATCAACTATCCCTAGCTTCTGTCTGAGGTATTAAAATGTCTCCCTAGGAAATGGTTTGGTGAGTATATCAGCAACTTGTTCCTTAGATGGAACATACTCCAACTTGACCTTTTGTTCAAGCACTTGTTCTCGGAGAAAATGATACTTGATAGGTATGTGCTTAGTCTTTGAATGCATGACAATATTCTTTGAAATACTGATTTCACTTGTATTATCATAGAAAATGGAACTAGGTGGAGTACAAGTGATTTGAAGATCTTGCAATGTTTGCATCATCCAAAGGAGTTGTGTGCAACAAGATGCCGCAGCTACATATTCTGCTTTAGCTGTGGATAATGCAATAGAGCTTTGCTTCTTGCTGAACCAGGATACTAATCTGGGACCCATGAAGAATGCACCACCACTAGTGCTTTTCCTGTCATCCACACTTCCTGCCCAATCTGCATCTGTGTATGCATGAAGGGTGAGATCTATACCTCTAGGATACCATAAGCCATAGTTTTGAGTTCCTTGAAGATACTTGAAAATTCTCTTAACTGCCTGAAGATGAGTTTCCTTTGGATTTGCCTGAAACCTTCCAACTATTCCCATTGCATGCATAATGTCTGGTCGGGTACCTCTTAGATAGAGCAGACTACCAATCATGGATCTATAAGTTGGTTGATGTACTGTTGCCGATTCATCATTTGTGTTGACGCTGCATCTTGTCACGATAAGAGTACACACTGGTTTCGAATCCTCCATTCCATATTTCTTCAAGATCTGTTTGAGATATTTGGTATGTGATAGAAAAATGTCATCTTTGTTTTGCTGGACTTGTAAACCAAGAAAATATGTGAGCTCACCAAGAATGGACATTTCAAACTCTTTCTGCATCACCAAGGCAAAATTGTGACTCCTTCATTGCTTCCAAAGATGATATCATCAACATACACAACAAGTATCAACAATTTATCATTGTCAAATTTTATATATAGATTGTTATTAGTTGATCCTTTTATAAAACCTTGTTGATGAAGATACTTATCCAACCGATAATACCATGCCCTTGGAGCCTATTTAAGGCCATAGAGATATTTTTTGAGTCTGCATACAAGTTTTGGATCATTTCCAAGAATAAACCCATTTGGTTGTTCAATATATACTTCTTCATTTAAGTCTCCATTCAGAAAGGCAGATTTCACGTCCATCTGGAATACTTTGAACTTCTGAAAGCTAGAGAGAGCAAGGAACATTCTTATAGCCTCAAGTCTCGAAACTGGAACAAAAGTTTCTTCAAATTCTATGCCTTCTTGTTGTGCATATCCTTTACAAACAAGTCTTGCCTTGTTTCTAACCACATCCCCATTTTCATTTAGCTTATTTTTGAAAATCCATTTTGTCCCTATGACATTCTTATCCTTTGGTCTAAGAACCAACTCCCAAGTGTTATTTTTTCCAATGTGCTTGAGTTCCTCCTCCATTGCCTTGACCCAACATTCATCTTTGCAAGCCTCTCTTACATTTTGTTGTTCAGTGGAGGAGAGAAATGCTAGATAGCTTGAAGCTTTTGAAATGGTTCTTCTTATTTGTACACTTGCCTCTTTCTGCCCCAAAATTTGAGATTCTGGATGATTCTTCTGAACGTATCTGGATGGAGTCTTTTCTTCTATCCTTATCTATTCTTCTGGTGCCTCATGGGTTTCTTCTTCGTCATGAATCTGATTTGATGTTGACGGATAGTCTTCGCCATCTTTGAAATCTTCAGATTTTACCTGCCTAGGAGTGTTTCCTTCTTCATCAACCACTACATGAATGCTTTCAACAATTTTACCAAGTATTTTATTGTAACATTTGTAAGCTTTGCTATGGGGAGAGTAGCCAAGTAAAATGCCTTAATCTGCTCTAGGTTCAAACTTGCCAAGATTTTCATCAGTCCTTTTAATGTAGCATTTGCTTCCAAAAACTTTGAAGTATTTTACCGTGGGAGTCTTACCATACCAAAGTTCATGAGGAGTCTGAGTGTTGTTTACTCGGACGTTTGTCTTGTTGAGAATAGAAACAACGGCAAATGTAGCTTCACCCCAGAAGGTTGCGAGAGTTCCAGATTCATCAAGCATAGCACGAGCCATTTGTTGAACCATTCTGTTCATCCTTTCCACTACTCCATTTTTCTGAGGAGTCCTTGCAGCAAAATATCCCCTTCTTATTCCATGTTCTTCACAAAAATTGAAAAACTCATCTGAGGTAAATTCCCCTCCTCGATCAGATCTGAGGCATTTGATTCTCCGATCTAATTCGTTTTCAACCAAAGATTTGAATGACTTGAACTTTTCAAAAGCTTCATATTTATACTTCATGAGTCCTATCCAACACATCCTTGAAAAGTCGTCAATGAACAATATGAAATATTCTTCTCCTCGAGGTGACCTCTTCCTAGTTGGACCACATATATCAGTGTGGACCAGTTCAAGTGGCTTGCTAGCTGATCCTTCCTTCCCAGGGAAATTAGTTCTAGTTTTCTTACCAAATTGACATGATTTACATATTGTATTGTCTGGAATTCTGATGTCAGGAAGATCACAAACCACCTGATATTTGCATTCTTTCCTTATCTGCGAGAAGCTAAGATGCCCCAATATTTTGTGCCATAGCCAGTGTTCATCATTCTTGCTTAGATAGCATTGTTTTTCTCCTTCTTTGAATATGTATAAATTATTTGGAGTTCTTATGCCTTTGATCACTGTTTTTCCTATGTCAAGCTCACGGACAATACATCCATTTGATCAAAATATTACCTCAGTTCCTTGATCGCACATTTGACTTACACTCAATAGATTATGCTTTAAGCCATCAAGATACATAACATTTCCAGCTTTGACCTTCCTTTTCAAACGAGTATAACCTTTACCTTTTATGAATGCAAGGGTGCCATTTCCAAATGAGACCTTCTTTTCCCTTTCTAAGGCAGTATATGACTGAAGTTTTTCTTTATCACCTATCATATGTTTTGAGCATCCACTGTCAATGTACCATTGATTTTCCTGTCCTTCCACATATAAGGCTATCCCACATATTTTTGGTTGTGGTTCTTTCTTTTTCCATGTTTTGGAACTCAATGAAGCTGGCTCCTTCTGAGTTGTTTGCCAAAACCTGCTTCTGCATTCAGAGTCTTCATGACTGAAATTATTATAAATAGAACATTCTATTTCATTTTCAAGAGCAGATAAGTTATTGTAGGTTCTTTTCATGATTCCTATCATAATCCTTTATTTTTGAGCTTCCCTAGTCATGATGGTCTTATAGGCAACACATTGAGCAGCTTTATGACCAAAGTTATGACAAGAGAAACATTAGCCATTGAAGAAATTCCTGTGATTATCAAATCTACCAACCATATGACTGTAGTTTCCATTGTCATCCATTCTTGAGCCAGAATGATTTACCTATGGTCGATTGAAGCTTCTGTTCATCCTTGAAGTAGATTTCCCCCAATTTACTTGGTAATTTGCATTATGCTTTTGTTGTCGATTGTCAACTTGTTCACTTCTCCTTGCTGCATCAAGATAACTTTTGGAGGTGGATGGCTTCTGCGCTTGCTTCTGAGCTTGAGATGCTTCTTCGGAATATTCGAGCCCTGTCTTGATCAGAGGAGAGCACTGCACTTTGATAATATCATTTAAAGTTTTAGATCCTTTAGCAAATTTGAGATTAAGGGCTTTTGTCTTCTCAATTTCTTTTCTAAGTCCCACAATTTCACATTCTAACTCTTCATTGTGTTTATCTTTTTTAGCAAGTTGGAATGTTAGAGTATCTATAATCATATTCTTTTCCTCTAAACACACTTTACATTTAGATATTTCTTCATAAAGACCTTCTTCATTTATAGCATCCAAGAAATCATCATCTTCAAAAGCCATCAAAAGTCTATTATCATTACCTTGTTCATCTTCATCACTATTTGACAATCCATCACTATCTTCATGCGTGTAATAGCTCTTCTTATTTACATTCTATTTTTTGTTCCATCTAACAGGTTCCTTACCTTTGTCCAGTTTATCTTTATGAGGACATTTTGCAGCATAATGACCGACTCTTCCACAACCAAAGCATTTGAAAGGCAGCTTACCTCCGATTCTTCCAGTTCCCTGTTGAAGGTTCTTGACAAAATTTGATTCTTCCTCTTCTTCTGACATATGTCCTAACTCATAGTAATCTCCTTTTCCTGAAGCCTTGAATGCAGCTTCTCTCTTGTCTGATGGTCCTCCTTTTCTCATTTCATAAGCAGTTAGAATTCCGTGCACCTGTGACATGGTAAGGTTCTGTAGATTCTACTTTTCTTCTATGGCAGAAACTTTTGAGTCAAACTTGGGAGACAAAGATCTTAGAACCTTTTCACCCACAATAACTTCTTTTATTTCTTCACCCAAGCTTTCATACAATTTATGATATCATCTATACGTAGGAAAAAGCTAGCCACACTTTCATCGTTATGCATTCTGAGACTTTCATATTGAATTATAAGAGTTTGTAGTTTTGCTAGTTTTACCTGTTCATCTCCTTCATAGCTCAGAATGATCTTGTCCAATATTTCTTTTGCTCTTTTTAGCTGCATAACCTTGACGAATTCTAATTGAGATAGACTTACTAATAGAGTATTGAGAGCTTTTGCATTTGTTTCATACTGATTCTTACCAGCTACATCTATAGGAGTTTCTGATGGAAATGTGTATCTTGTTTCCACAATATCCCAAAGTTCTGTACCAAGAGATTGAAGATAGGAATTGATTCTTACCTTCTAATAGGCGAAGTTGCTCCCATCAAAAATCGGTGGCCTGATATATGCTTCCTTTTCATAGTAGCTCATGATGATAGATCTTCCTTCAAGCGATCAAGCTTTTCTTGAAGGACCTGCTCTGATACCAATTGTTGAAAATAATATTGAGAGGGGGGGTGAATCAGTATTATCAAATTCTTTTTCAATTTATACAAACATTTGTAGATCTGACTAATGTATACATCCAGACTTATAATTTAATTTACTCTTCAGATGTTGATCATTAATCTATGTGTCAGAACCATATAATAGTAAACAGGAAAAAATGGAGCAGACAGTCACACCAAAGAACACAAGATATAAGGTGGAAACCCAATGTGGGTGAAAACCACCTGTTGCAATATGTCTCTATCTTCTTTCAATTAGAAACTTCTTTTTACAATGATTCTGTACTGGTGCAGTCTTATACCAGCACACAAGCTTCAACCTGCAGAAGGCTACAACCTTCTCTCGTTCTCCAAACTCTCCTGGAACGGAGCTACAACCCCCTTAGCTCTTGTACTAGCTGAGGTACTAGTACGTAGGTGCTGACCTACTAAGGCTTCAACCTTCTCTTTTCTTCCGAGGACCACGTTTCATAAATTTTCAAACTGGATCCATGAATATCGATCAAACATCAAATAGATCTACAATTAACTAACTTCCTTGTACAAATACTGAATCAATAACTTCTTAGCTCATAGCAACCAGACACCAATTAAGAACCCTGAATACTGCAGTAATATACAAAAACAGCTAAAACACATTTCAAGAAAATTCCACAACTTCACTAATAGAAACCTGCGGGTATCTGCACTTCCGCTGTGTTGAGTTTGCGCACCTCTGCACCTGCGTTGTCTATGGTCTGCGCACCTCTGCACCTGCGTTGTGTCTAGTCTGTGCACCTCCGCACTTGCGTTGTGTCTGGCCTGCGCACCTCCAGGTATAGACAATTTATCAGTCTTCAATTATACCCCAGACTATCAGATTTACAGATCTAATCATGCGCCAAAGAGATCTCGACCCATCAGTAGATCCAACTTTTAATACTCAGGTTTCTCCTTGATTCAGGTCCAGCTATGTCTCACCAACCGATCATCAGAATTTTAGATCTTATATTTCTTAAGATATTCAACACCTCTGATCATATCCAAATGATCTCCTTTCCTTTTTATAGGCTAGGCCTTACTCAAACCATGGTCCAAAACCATAGAGATCCAAAACTAGGGACCCAAAACCTGGGTTTGGATACAAAAACATGGACCAAAACCATAGGATCAAAAATGTCGGACTAAATACCATGGACCAACCATAATATTTCCCACGTGTGTGCATTTTCCTCTGCATGAAAGTCTGTGTACTTTAGGTTCACACTTTTTGTTTGTAACACCTGCAAACATGTCCGCATCCTTTAAACAGCGCACCTACAGAACCTGTCGATGACTGCAACTTTGTGAACAGGAACCTGTGGATATCTCATTTTCCACTATTCTGAGTATTATGATCATCAATTCTTTGCTACTGACCTGCTGCACTATGATCTATCATCTGTGTGAGTTGTCAGCAAGGACAACACTTGTATCATAATGCCAACAATTGCAAAGTTCTGGGTTCTGGTTTGGTTTCTGGTTACTGTATTCTGGTGATAGTATTCTGAATGGTCATATGGGTTGTCAAGGCGATTGATTGATTCGGTTGTGGTTGGTTCAAAAGGTGATTGGTTGATGCAGATGTATTTGATGATTGAATTACAATTATGATGTTGTTGATGGATCCAGTTTGGAAATTTTTGAAACATGGCCCCTGGAGGAAGAGAGAAGGCCATCACCTTCTGTAGGTCAATGCTTATGTACCAACAAGCATATCAGCTAGTACAAGAGCTAGGGGGTTGTAGCTCTCTTCTAGTAGTAGCTGGAAAATGAGAGAAGGTTGCAGCCTTCTGCAGGTAGAAGCCTGTGTACTGGTATAAGTCTACACCAGTACAACATTCTAAACATAATTTTCTTATCATTAAAAGAAGACAAAGACGACAACAACAGGTGGTTTTTACGCACATTGGGTTTCTACCTTATATCTTGGTTCTCATGTGTGATGCTTATGCTTTATTCTACTTTTACTACACTATCTAATTAATATCTGACATACTGGTTAAATTTCAATACATGATAAATTAGGTAAATCAAAATTTCTCTACATATATGCTGGTTGATTTAATAACAATCGCATGTACATGCTAGTTCACTTAGCTAAAATAGCGTATAAAAATCTACCTATGGAAATGAAAAATTATTAAGTTACTAATACTGATTCACCCCCCCTCTCAGTATTATTTCCAACAATTGGTATCGGATCAGGTCCCTCAGAAGAAGCTTGATCGCTTGAAGGAAGATCCATCATCATGAGTAATCAAGAAAGCGGGGGATCCATGAGACTGCCAATCTTTGATGGGAGAAAATTTGTTTATTGGAAGATAATTACTAAAACCTACCTTCAATCACTTGGAATAGATGTCGGGAAATCATGGAAGGACGATATACATTTCCATAAGCAATTCCTATAGATACAGTAGGTAAAAGGTAATATGAAACCAATGCCAGGGTTGTAAATACATTATTGGGAAGTCTATAACAATCAGAGTTTGTCAAAGTTATGCAAATCAAATTAGCAAAAGAGATATGGGTCAAAATCGTTCTAAGCTATGAAGGAGACTCTCAGGTAAACGTGCTAAACTGAAAACTATCAGAATTCAATATGAAACTCTTAATATGCACAATGATGAAAGTATTGCTAGTTACTTCTTATTTATAGATGAGGTTGTTAATTGCATGAAAAACCTGGGTGAAGAGATAAAGGAAGTTACCATAGTTGAGAAAGTCTTAAGATCCTTGTCTGCTAAATTTGAATCAAAAGTATTTGCCATAGAATAAAAATAGGATCTACACACTATTACTATGACACAACTTCATGGAATCTTAACTGCCTTTGACATGCGAAAATGAGGCCCATTAGATATGAGAGAAGCCGCATTTAAATCTTCAGCAAACGGAAAAGAAGAACTCAATGAATCAAGGCACATTTCAAAAGAAGAAGATGAAGTAAACTTTGTCAACAAGCTTCAACAGGGTTCCAGAAAATTTAGAGGTAAACTACCTTTCAAATGTTTTGCCTGTGATAGAGTCAGTCATTATGCTACCAAATGTCCTCATAAAGATAAATATGATGAAGGGGAGGAATCTGTAAAATGGAATAGAAAACAAAGTGTAAGTAAAAGGAGCTATTATAATCTTGAAGATAGCGATTGATTATCAAATAGTGATGAAGATGAAAATAGTAATGACTATAGACTTCTAATAACTTATGAAGATGATAAATTTTTGGATGCTTTAGAATAAGATGAACTTCATGAAGAAATATCTAAACTCAAAATCTATTTAGAAGAAAAGAATATGATTATAGATACCTTGACATATCAACTTGCTGAAAGAGAAAAACACAATGAAAAACTAGAATGTGAAATTGTGGGTCTAAGAAAGGATCTTGAGGAAACAAAATCTCTCAATATTAGATTTTCTCAAGGATTAGAAACCTTACATGAAATTATCAAATTGCAATGTTTTCCTCTAATAAAGACAGGTTTTGGATATACTAAAGAAGCACCTCAATCACAACAGTTGTCAACCTCCACTAAAAGCTATCTTGATGCAGCAAACAACAATGAATAGTATGACAATCGTCAGCAAAGGCATAAAGTAGATCACCACATAAATTAGGTTTAGTTTGCTCCAAGGATGAAAAGAATTCACAACCAACCTCAGGTAAATCATACTCAATTTGTTTCAAAGATGAATAGAAACTACAATCACCATATCAATAGATTCGATAATCGTGGGAACTTCTTCAATCGTCAATGTTTCTCATCTCATAATTTTGGACACAAAGATGCTCAATGTGTTGCTTACCAAACCATCATGACTAGAGAAGCACAAAATCAAAGGAATGTGACAGGGATCAAGAAAAGTTCCTATAATAACTTTTCTCTTCTTGAAAATGAAATAGATTGCTCAATCTGTAACAACTTTGGCCATGAAGAATCTGAATGTAGGAGTAAATTTCGACAAATACCTCAAAAGAAGCAAACTCCATTAAATCCCAAAATATGGAGAAAGAAAGAACCACAAACAGAAAGATGTGGTATAGCATTGTATGCAGAAGGACAATAAAACCAGTGGTACATCGACAGTGGATGCTCAAAACACATGACAGGTGACAAAGAAAAACTACACTCATATAATGCCTTAGAAAAGGAAAAGAATGTCTAATTTGGAAATGGCACTCTTGCTGTCATAATAGGTAAAGGCTTGGTTTTCTTGAAAGAAAAAGTTAAAGCTGGGATGTTATGTATGTTGATGGTCTAAAGCATAACCTATTGAGTGTGATTCAAATGTGTGATGAAGGAAATAAAGTGGTGTTTCGATCAAACGGATGTGTTGTTCGTGAGCTTGATATAGGAGAAACTGTGATCAAAGGTACAAGAACTCCAAACAACTTATACATACTCAAGGGAGGACAAAAATAGTGCTATCTAAGAAAAAATGATGAAAACTGGCTATGGCACATAAGATTGGGACATCTAAGCTTTTCTCAAATAAGAAAAGCATGTAGATTCCAGGTTGTTCGTGATCTTCCAGATATCAGCATTCCTGAAAATACTATATGCAAACCATGTCAATTCAGAAAGAAAACCAGATCTCACTTTATCGAAAAGGAAGGGTCAGCCAGTAAGCCTCTTGAACTTGTTCACATTGATTTATGTGGACCATCAAGGAAAAAGTCACCTCGTGGAGAAGAATAATTTATATTGTTCATTGATGATTTTTCCAGAATGTGTTGGATAAGTATTCTAAAGAATAAAGATGAAGCATTTGAAAATTTCAAATCCTCGAAAGCTTTGGTTGAAAATGAATCAGATCGCAAAATTAAATGCTTCAGATCTGATCGAGGAGGGGAATTTACCTTGGATGAATTCTTTGACTTGTGTGAACAAAATGGAATAAAATGGAAGTTCTTGACCGCAAGGACTCCTTAGCAAAATGGAGTGGTAGAAAGGATGAAAAGAACTATTCAACAAATGGCTCGAGCTATGCTAGAATCTGGAACTCTTGCAACCTTCTAGGGTGAAGCTGCATTCACTACCATCACTATTCTCAACCAAGCAAATGTTCAGGTAAACAACACTCAAACTCCACATGAAATTTGGTATGGTAAGACTCCCACTATAGAATACTTTAAAGTTTTTGGAAGCAAATGTTACATCAAAAGGACTGATGAAAAACTTGGTAGGATTGAACCCAGAGTAGATGAAGGTATTCTTCTTGGCTACTCTTCTCTAAGTAAAGGATATAAATGTTATAATAAAATACTTGGGAAAATTATTGAATGTATTGATGTTGTGGTTGATGAAGCATGAAAAACTCCAAAACAGATAAAAACTGAAGATTATGACAATGAAGAAGATGAGGATCATTTTCCCACATCAAATCACACTGATTCTGAAGAAGAAACCAATGAAGAACCAAAATAAGAGATAATGGTAGAGGAAAAGACTCCGTCCAAGTATGTTCAGAAAAATCATCTAGAAACTCAAATTTTAGGAGAAAAGGGGTAGGTGTGAAGACAAGAAGAACTATTACAGAAGCCTCAATCTATCTAGCATTAATATCTTCCATCGAACCTCAAAATGTAAATGAAGCATGCAAAGATGAATGTTGGGTAAAGGCCATGAATGAAGAACTTGAGAAAATTGAGCAAATTGAAAAGAATAATACTTAGGAATTAGTCCCTAGCCCTCATGATAAGAATATCATGGGAACTAAATGGATATTCAAAAACAAGCTGAACAAAAATGGAGAAGTTATTAGAAACAAGGCCAGATTTGTTTGTAAAGGATATGCTCAACAAGAAGGTATAGATTTTGAAGAAACTATTGCACATGTTGCTAGACTTGAAGCCATAAGGATGTTTCTTGCTCTTTCTAGTTTTTAGAAATTCAAAGTATACCAAATGGACGTAAAATCTACCTTTCTTAATGGAGACTTAGAAGAAGAAGTCTATATTGAACAACCAGAAGGAATCATTCTTGGAAATGATGCAAAACTTGTATGTAGACTCAGAAAGGCTCTCTATGGTCTAAAACAGGCTCCAAGGGCTTGGTATTACCGTCTTAACAAATATCTCCACCAACAGGGTTTTTCAAAGAGGTCAACAGATAGCAATCTATATACAAAGATTGACACTGATAAATTGCTAATAATTGTTGTTTATGTTGATGATATCATTTTTGGTAGAAATGAAGAATCCATGAGTTAGAATTTTGCTTCAGTAATGCAGCAAGAATTTGAAATGTCCTTTCTTGGTGAGCTTACCTATTTTCTTGGTCTACCAATTCAACAAAATAAAGATGGTATTTTTCTCTCACAAACCAAATATCTCAAACAGATCTTGAAAAAGTATAGCATGGAAGATTCTAAACCAATATGTACCCCAATGGTAACAGGATGAAGTCTCAGCTCAAATGATGAATCAACAGCAGTGCATCAACCAACTTACAGATCCATGATTAGCAGTCTGATTTATCTAACAGGTACCGGACCTGACATCATGCATGCAGTAGGAATAATTGGAAGATTCCAAGAAAATCCAAAGGAATCACACCTTTAGGCAGTCAAAAGGATTTTCAAATATCTTCAAGGAACATAGAACTTTGGTTTATGATATCCTAGAGATACAGATCTTACACTTCATGCATATAAAAATGTAGACCTGGCAGGAAGTGTTGATGATAGAAAAAGCATTAGCAGTGGTGCATTCTATATGGGTTCCAGGTTAGTGTCTTGGTCCAACAAGAAACAAAGTTCAATTGCATTATCTATAGTTGAAGCAGAATATGTGGCTGCTGCATCTTGATGAACACAACTACTTTGGATGATGCAAACATTGCAATACATTCAGATCACATGTACTCCACCCATCTCCATTCTATGTGATAGTACAAGTGCCATCAATATTTCAAAGAATCCAGTCATGCACTCCAAGACCAAGCACATACCCATAAAATATCATTTTCTACATGAACAAGTTCTTGAACAAAAGGTCAAATTGGAGTATGTTCCCTCCAAGGAACAGGTTGCTGATATATTCACTAAACCACTGCTTAGAGAGACATTTGAATATCTCAGACAAAAGCTGGGGGTAGTTGCTACATCATCCTGCTATTAAATCCTAATTTTTCAGAGAAAGGTGGTTATACGCGAGTTTCATGGAGCGTAGTCATGTACATACATGGATTTTTGTGGGCACAGTCGCGTATATGTTGGTTTGAAGAAAAGAAGTGGGCCAAACTCAAGAAAAAGGGGTCTGCTATGGTTCTATCAATTATTTGCCCTATTTGATGATGGTTACAATCTGCTGATAACATGTGGAAATATATTGGTCCTCATAAAGTTGTTGATAAATTGATGTATATCTGATTAATGATGATGCTTTGATATCTCTTACTGACATATGCAATGGTCAGATCTGACAAGGAATAGGTGGAATAGGTTCAGAGGGAGAACATGGTATGCTTCTAATAAAGAATTGTTGGCATTATGACTAGAAGTCTTTGGTACCTAATGAGTTCTTACTTTATGATGATAGGTTGATACTCACATATGTTGATTATCATGGTTGATGATGTGGGATGTTCCCTAATGATGATATAATGAAGGTTCTTATGGAAAGATCATGCAGTTCTTGATAAAGATGTCTATGGTGTTTTCACATACATATGATATGATTTTGTGCTATCACTTGGAGATATGACATATGCTTAGTTGATTCATGGAAGGTTATGATAAGGGAATGAAGCAAGTTGATCTTGATGAGGTCAAGAGGATGAGTTGATATATGCTAAAATACTTTTTCATGGGTTGATGATATTTTGGGAACTAATGATGGACATATATAGGTTGCTAGTCTGGGTGCTGTTGATAGATGCTACTGATGGTGCAGATCATATGATAGTTGCTGATGACTATCATGGTCTTGGTTAAGATATCTGGTCTCTGTTACATATACCATGAATATCATTTAATGTAAAGGTCATGAAAAGACATAACTTGTAACCCCACTATGCATGGGATGGATGATGTAATGTTTCTTGTTTTGTCATGTATAAACAATAGGTATATCCCCACTTGGTTGGGAGATGGATGTATGTATGGGTAATTAGTGATAGGAAGGTCATTAGTGATGTATGTATAGGGTCATGTTATTCTTTTAGAACATATTTTTGTAGACTTTGCTTGTGCTCAAGGGGGGCATGGACTCGATCATGGGAATTCAATCAACACAATTTAGCATATCATAGAATTCAGCATGTACTCAGGGGGAGCATGACCCTTTTCCCTTGATGTCAAAGGGGTAGAGTGACTGGGTGTGGTTGTTGCCATCATGTCCAAAGGGGGAGATTGTTGGCATTATGATACAAGTATTGTCCTTGATGGCAACTCACTCAGATGAAAGATCACAGTATAGCAGGTAAACAACAAAGAATCACAGATCAGTCTTCACAGAATGAAGAAAGAGAGGTATACGCAATTTCACCATTGACCAAGCTATGTATACATGCAGGCTCACTGTATACAAGTCACGTATACATACACACACACTTTCATAGAAGGAAAAGCGTGTATACCTTGGAAAACTAAGTTTCTAGTCCTAGGTATTTGGTCCATGGTATTTTGAACCATGGTATTGGTCCAAGGTATCTGGTCCAAGGTATTGACCCTAGGTATTTGGTCCAAGGTATTGGTATTAAGTGGTTTTGGTGCATGGTATTGAGAAAGGCCTAAAAAATATAAAAGGAGGAGAAGATCATTAGGCCAAAGTGTGCAAGTATCAAATATCTGATGAAGTGTGAGATCTAATATGTAGGTTATTGGGTTATGGTGCATTGTTGGATCTGAACCAAGGATGAACCTTAGTGGATGATGAGGGATTAGATCTAATGATGGATCAGCATCTTAAGGCATAAAATGAACTATCATTATGTGTTTTTTCTCATGTATATTCTAGATCTGAATACTGACGCATATATTATTCTGTAAATGATATGATCTAGGTATAACTAAAGTCTAGAATAGTTGCATAACTCTGAATTTATATTTGCAGATGTATACAGTGGTTGGCTTTGAGAAAAGCACGTATACATGCATGTTCAACACATGGAAGTAGTATATACCTTATAAAATATGTTTTAGTTGCTTTTGTTTGTTGTTGCAGAGTTCTGGGTTCTGGTTACTGTATTCTAGTGACAGTATTATGAATGATCAGATGGGTTGTCAAAGTGATTAATTGATTTGGTTGTGGTTGGTTCAAAAGGTGATTGGTTGATGCAGATATATTTGATGATTGAATTACAGTTATGATGTTGTTGATGGATCTAGTCTGAAAATTTATGGAACATGGTCCCTGGAGGAAGAGAGAAGGTCATCGCTTTCTGTAGGTCAGTGCCTACATACCAGCAAACATATCAGCTAGTACAAGAGCTAGGGGTTTGTAGCTCTCTTCCAATAGTAGCTGGAAAACGAGAGAAGGTTGCAACCTTCTATAGGTAGAAGCTTGTGTACTGGTATAAGTCTGCACCAGTACAAAATTGTAAACATAATTTTCTTATTATTAAAAGAAGACAAAGACGACAGAAGCATGTGGTTTTTACCCACATTGGGTTTCCACCTTATATCTTGGTGCTCATGTGTGACGCTTATGCTTTATTCTGATTTTAATGCACTGTCTAATTAATATCTGACATACTGGTTAAAGTTCAATACATGATAAATTGGGTGAATCAAAAGTTCTTTCCATATATGCTGGTTGCTTTAATAATAGTCATGTGTACACACTTGTTCACTTAGCTAAAGTAGCGTATACAAATTTACTTATGGAAATGAAAAATTATTGAGTTACTAATACTGATTCACCCCCCCCCCATCAATATTATTTCCAACACTGCACAATCCTCCAATCACGCAGTTCCCCAGTCTGGGTAGTGTAGTTTATAGTCCCACGCCTCCTTTCAGCTACCTGGAGCGCTAAGACTATGCTACCTTCATACAGTCACCTGGCTGGATCACTAGTGTATGGCTTCAATCAGCTGCCATTCACCTTTCCCAGGAAGGGATCTCCATTTGATTTAACCAATTGAACTGCTCCACTATCGGTAATCTCCTTAATGACATAGGGCCCTAGCCCATGCATTCTGAATTTCCTTGGAAATTTATCAAACTTGTTGTCATATAACAAAACCAAATCATTTACCTTAAAGGTGCACAACTTAATATGCTAATCATGCCATGCTTTTTCATGCTGCTTTTGGACTTGTTGGTGAAATCCAGCCAGAAATATTTCTTCCTCAAGTTTAGCAAGTTGCGCGAGCCTCTCTTCCAGCGCTTCACGACCTGTCATACTCATGAGTATCACTATGCATAGACTAAGCACAATGTATTCCATGGGCATCACTGCTTCAACACCATAAAAGAGCCTAAAAGGTGTTTGTCTTGTCAACTTTCTGCACGTCGTTTGATAGGCCCATAGTATGGTGGGTGTGCGTAGGTCCCCATCACTTTGCTGAGCGTTGCAAACTTTGGTCAGTACATTCTCCAACGCCTTATTGAATGCTTTCACCGTCCCATTATCCTGTGGGTGATAAGGCATGCTTTTCTGGTGATATGCCTGAAATTCCTCCATCAGCACGCTGATCGTTTCATTTAGAAAGTGCATACCACGAGCACTCACCAAAATTTTTGGACACCCAAATTGTGTCAGTGAATACTCAAAGAGAAAGTTTGCAGCAGTCATGCCTATGTAGTCCTTCACAGGTTGTGCCTCTGCCCATCGAGTCAAATACTCAATCACGATGATAGTGTACCACACTCCCATTTGCTTCCCTTGGGGCTGAATGGGTCCCAAAAAGTCTATCGTCCATTTCTCGAAAGGTTGTAACATCATCTGTGGGTTCAGAGGTAGCTCATCTCTCTACGATGCCCAACCAGTCCTTTGACACACATCACATTCCTTGTAGTAAGATTTTGAATCCTGATGGAGGGTTGGCCACCACAACCCTGCACGTAGAATCTTCTGCATGGTCGCCTTTCTTGCATAATGCCCTCCCGCAGTGCCCCCATGAGCATCCATGAGGATACTGCTCCTTTCAAACTCCAATACATATTGGCGTAATACTTCATCAGACCCCATTTTGTACAGATGTCTAGCAATGACAGAATAGTTTTCCGCATGCACCACTATCTCATTTTTCTGCTAGATGGTGTAGCCTTCCGGGGTGGTTCCTATCATTAGGAAGTGTAATATTTCTTCAAAATGAGCATCAGTGATGCGCACTACAAATAGTTGCACGTCAGGCAATCCCTCCTCCAAATTAGTGGGCTCTTCCCCCGTTTCGATGCATGACAGATAGACTGGTCCTGTGTTCAATCGACCAGGCTTCACAATAACTTTAAAATCATACTTCTGGAAGAATAACAATCACCTATATATTCGCCCCCAAACACAGGCTTATTGAATAAGTATTTCAATGTAGAATGATCCGTATACATCTTAAAATGACCGCCGAACAAATAGTGTCTAAACTTTTGGAGCGAGTATACCATGGCTAATCCTTCGCGCTCGATGGTGGAATAGTTCTTCTCAGCCTTGGATAACCCCCTGCTTGTGAATGCTATAGGATGGTCCAATTCTCCTCTACCATCATGTGTCAGTACTGCTCCCAGTGCTATACATGATGCGTCTACATGTACATGAAACTCCTTCTTCCAATCCGGGAAGACTAAAATCAATGCGATGACCATTTTTCCTTTCAATACATCCAAGATTTTATGGCAGTCCTCATTCCAATAGAATGTGACATCCATTTTCAACAACTTCTCCATAGGCACGGTGATTTGGGCGTAGCATGTTGATAAACTTCCTATAGTACCTAGTATGTCCCAAGGTTGCTCGCAGTTGTTTTACATGCCTCAGCACATCCACGTTAAGTATCACTACAATATTTGTGGGATCAATTGTCACTCCCTGCCTACAAACCACATGACCCAAGAGAGTCCCAAAAGGAACACAAAATAGACATTCTTTAGATTGAGCACAATCTGGTACCTTGAACAAGTGTCTATCATTAAGCATAAACTGGCCACATGGCATTTTACAAACCCAAACATAGTCCAATCATCAAAGTACACCTCCAGAAACTTATGAATGAATTCTTTGAATGCAGCAATGACTATACAGAAGAAAATAGCAGGGACATTCCTCAATCCAAAAGGCATTACAGTTTACTGAAAACATCCCCACTCAGTCAAGAAGGTCGTCTTGCTTCTATCTTCAGGCACAATTTTGATTTGATGGCACCCAGAGAACCCATCAGTGAAGGAGTATGCTTCCTGGTCACCTACATTATCCAATACCTCATGAGTGAATTGAGTCAGGAAGGGATCATGTATGCAAGTGTCATTCAACTTCCTGAGATCTACGCATATCCTTATTTCGTCCTTCTGCTTCTTTCCCTGTACCACCATTGGGCTTACCCAATCAGATTCTTCTATGGGCTCAATGATGCCTGTCATGAGCATCTTGTCTAGCTCTAGGTGGACCTTTTCCCTATGCTTCAGATTGAGATGGTAAGGTCTTTCCTTAATAGGCTTTGCATCTGGTTTAACATGATCTTCATAATGCCCAGGTCTCCTATTATCCCCTTTAATTCTGCAAACTTGTTAGGGAAAACATCCTGGTATTCGTGGAGCAATTTGACGACCTTATCTATCATTGTGTCATCCCAGTTGTTGGGCATGGAATCCCCCCAAAGGCATGTGTTGGGGCTTAAAACCCAAGTTTTGACCAAATGTTGTTGTAAAAGCTCTGCGAATAGTGGGCACAGGGGCGCAAAAGTATGATAGAGTCATAGGTTTATTTTCCCTAGTTTTGTAATGTAATGTCAGCTGGCTAGACCTACCCATGGTCCACAAACCATTAGATTGTATAAATAGGTTGATGCTCTAAGTGTAAAAGAGAACTAATGAATAAGGAAGTCTAAGTGATTGAGTCAAAGTGTAAAGTGTGTTTGTGGGTCATAGAGTAGGAGAAGGCTTTGTATCTGAGTTCGCAGAGGCCTAGTAGTCCACAGCTGAGTGTGCGGACCCCTGTAGCTGAGTGCACAGGGCAGGTCGAGTCTGTAACTATTGGACGAATCAATAAAGAGAAGTTTTGCTATAATTCTATGTATCTTTTCCTGGTTTAATGCATGATTGATATAGTTTTCAAATATACTATTTATTTAGTGGTCAAACCTATATGAATGTTTTGTATTGTTAAGTATAACTTAAGGCACTTAAGTAGGAAAAGGTGCTTAAACAATACTAGAAGATAAACAAGATCTCGGGTAATAGCGTAGAGAAAGGTACAACCCCTGGTTAGGGCTACGTGAAGGTAGTGTACAAGGCTGTAAGGAATGGGAAAGTGTGTTAAGCCACCTGCGCGTAGGGACAAACGAAGGACCAGTCAAACTCATCAGACATCTCTAGGGTGCAGAAACCTGGTTCTAGCACCCTCCCATACTACTTCGGTTGAGACCTCAGTCTGTACTCTGCAGATTGTTGCCAAAAGGGCCAGTAGTACTAGGATTTGTTTGGCTAATTAACTCTGAACCTAGTTCAGGCCCCAACAAGCCAAGAAATGGTTCCGTTGTTGGGACCAAGATCTGCATAGAGATGTCTAATGTTGTATCAGTGGAATCCGACAAAGAAAGGAATTGAATATTGGTTGGACAAAAAGATTCACGAGTTCACAGTGCAGGAAAATAGGAATCCGCAACTATCAAAGGTGGACTAGTTAGGTTGCTACTTGTATATGGAGATCCATGAAATTTTCTTTGCATCCTTCCCTACTGAGTTGTACGAGTGGATCGCGAAGCTAGTAGATAGCCAAGGAAGGTGTAAACTCGACAAACATATTGTGTGGAATCCATAATTGGTGCGCAAACTGGAAGCATCAAAAGATAAGATCGTGCACACTGTCGATCATTGGCTCGATTGAATCATAGGAGGATTCATCATCGAGTTTTTGTTAGATACTTCGGTCAATTATAGTGAGGCAGAACAATGCTTCTCAAGGGACCGGAAGGTAAGTACGTTAGATCATTGAACATTTGGATTAAAATGCTACTGTGTGAAAAGCGTTTTTGTGCTATGCGAAGTGGGAGAATCTACAAAAATGAAGGTAGCACAGAACTATAGACTAGCCCCTTGATTTCACCTCTATGAGGAGCTGAATAAGAGCTTGTGAAGGTTTCCCCAAGAAATGCGATCAATCTGATAAAGTAGAGGATTCTGTGCATACCACCCACACCCACACCACCACCAGTTTCACCATATTTACCCCTGACTTTGTCCATACCACCTCTGCCACCACCGCAAAGTAGTATGGCCAGTGCAATAAAGCTACCAGTGTTCAAGGGAGTAGGGAATGAAGATCCATACCAGTTTTGGTTCGTGATAAAAGCTATATGGGAAGCACAGGGTGTCACGAATGACAATATAAAGAAAGCAACATTGGTCAATACTCGGTAGGATCGCCCGTGGACCTGTTACATTAAGCATTCCAATGAAAATATGAATGTAGGGATAGCAGATATTCAAAGTGCGCTAAACAAAAATTTAGTAGGCTAAAATCAGAGGCATAGTCAATTATTAGATTCAAGGAAATCACAATGCTACCAAGCGAAACCCTGTGGGAGTTGGATCAAAGGCTGAAGTGCATAATTTGAGAAGCAAAAATAACATTAACAGAAGGGCAACACCACGAATGGTTTGTAGTATCGTTAACACCACATCTACGGAACGTGCTGGCGCAACAAAGACTAACCACTTAGGCTGAAGCTTTGGAGGTTGCAATGAAATTGCACAAGACTCTGATACAAGATCCTAACTTGGGAGTTCAGCAGATTCACGTGCAGCTAAAAAACTTGTGCCTTGAGATGCAGACTTTGAAGCAAGATAGGATTGACCATCTAGAAGTGTGCAACGAGGTATGGTGCGTAAAGTGCAAAGGCCAAAACATGACAAGGACCACTGCCCAGTGTTTGTGAATTACCTTATGGGAGGAGGACAAATTCCATTGAGACTGGAGGCACAAGTAGGACCAAACGCGACACCTGCATTATGGTGTGTGATTTTTTAGATAGGAGGGAAAAATGCTATAGATAACTGCCATCTATTATAGAAGTATACACAAAATTCCCAGCAGTTGTTCTGTAATTTCTGTAGATCAGTAAGCCATGATGAGCGCACCTGTAGAAGTTATGAGTTGATGATGGAACAGACTCCCACCTATAGAGTTCAAGCCGAAACACGGCCCCTTAACCAGAATGCACGGATGGCGTGAACTGGATTTCAGGGGCACAAATGAGGCTGAGGTGGAATGGGACCAGGAAGAGGTCGTGGACAGCTAATATGTTACAATTGCGGAGGGCCAGGACATTATGCCCACAATTGTACGAATCCAACACAACCAAAATGCTTGTATTGTACATTGTTTGATCATGAGAGAGAGGACTATCCAACACTGATAGTGAGGTTGCGCGATAAAGGAGCACTCCAACCTCCACCGACTCAAAACTTGCAAATGATGAGGTTTGAGCCATACAAGGAAGACCCTAATGTAAATATTGTGCTCTGGAGTGGTATTATGATAGGGGATGACAAAGTAAAGTAGCATGAAGAAAGTACCTGGGTTCACAAGGCTCCAATGAAGGAACCAAAATTTGATTTGGAGCACACTAAGGAGTCCTTCATGGAAGCTAAGAGGAGCTTCACTAATGCCTCCACTTCAAGAAGTAAAGATAGAATGGAGCCATAAATGGACCCATCAATGCTGACTACATTCTTGTAGACATGCATGAAGCTATTGTGTGACAGAAAGGACGTAAATGGGCTACAAGAACTCAAAACTAGATGTGCTGGGACCGCGCCAGGAGAACCACATGTAATCTGGAAGCTCGGGAAGCATACATCGTGAACAAGGAGGGAGATGAGATTGACTACGTAGATCGGGGAATATGAGATGGATCAAGTGATTTTGGATCTAGCATCAGATGCAAATGTCTTGCCAAAGCAGACATGGGAATGCATGGGCAGGCCTGCGCTGCAATGGTCTCCTATCCAACTATGGATGGCGAACCAACAAAAGGTCCTACCTATGGGGAGATTGCAGGGAATCATAGTAGACATCGAATGAGCAAGCATGCTAGAAGATTTCTAAGTGATAGAGATTTTTGATGACAACAATCCCTACCATGTGCTATTGGGAATAGATTGGGCCACTGACATGAATGGAGTGATAAATCTAAAGAAAAGAAAAATGATTTTTGAGAAAATGTCCCTGTGCATGGTGGTACCGTTGGACCTTGCAGAAGGATCATGCTACATAGACAAGTGCGCGACTATGACAATGATGATGATCTAGACCACATCTACAAGATAACTGTGCACGAGCAAGACTGGGTAAATCCAACAGTGGATGGTTGAATCTCATGGGAGTACAAAAGATCCTATACATCATATTCTAACGAAGAGATAGAAAGATGGCAGAACCAGTTACACGAGGTAACCACTCTCAACTGTAACATGATGATGAGATCATTGCACTGTGTAACAATAGAGATAATGTTATCAGGAAATATAGTGTCCATGTAGAGCTGCTAGTCCCACTAAGACAAGTAGCTATCTTAGAAACAAACAAACTAAAGTTACTTTCATTTTCCTTTATGAGAATTAGATAGGAGAGGAGCAAAGAATACCAACCTCAATCTTTCGCTTGGTTCCTTGCTTGTTCCTTCTCCCCTCTGACGGATCTTTTCCGCTCCTTCCTTGATTACTCTGCTTCAAAGAATACCTGTAAATTCAAAGTAGCATAGCACCTTCAAAGTACAGAGATCTACAATCATAAATAATATAGGACCAGATATATATTGACCACACAAATGCATATATCATCAAACATACAAGAATGTGGAGGAAAACTTGAATAGCTTTATTGATATAAAGATTAGAAGAGAGGATTACAACCCATTAATCTCACCCAGCGACATCCTCCCAGCATGAAATCCCTTCTTCACCTCATGAAAAGCTTAGATCACCCAACACTATGATGCTCCACCAGGAAACCAACAACACTTCCTTACAAGATGCAAAATTCCCACCTCTGGATCTCTGGGATGAGGGATCCATATAGAGATGATTGCAGGACGGTGAGTCAGCTTCTGGGATTTTGATTAGTGTCTTCTCTTTGATAGTTCTTTGTTCCACTTGGAGATTCATGATCTCGTACTCATCCCTAGGTGAATTCAGAGAGGCAAGTGTCACAAGAGAAGTTTTTGGAAGATTCCATGATCATCCACCTTGCAAACTGTCTCCGCCATTTGTCTACTCTTGCCCATCACACCCTACAGAAGGGCTTTTCAGTATGCATCACACTTTTTGCATCTGGCAGGTGAGATGCATCGCACCCTTTGCATTGAGTAGTCTATATGGTCGAGTTTTGACAAGTTCTTAGCAGTTTTCCATGGAGAACTTCTAGGAGATGATGTAATCAGCTGACCTTGTTCCTTTAGGGTATGAAACAACACTTTTAGGGACTCAAAAACCCTTGGTTTATAGACATATATGATTGGGGTTACAGTGCCCAAATATGTCTATAACAGTTGCCTCCTAAAGTATGAGGTCGTAAATATTTTGATTTTGGGTGGAATGCTTTATCATGAGGATCCAAGGTTTTTCGAACTAGAAAGTGACCTGTAATAAGATAAAATACAATACAGTATCTTCATAACATTTTCATGATCTAACTGAGGTGGGCATTCCCATGCTCAGCTTTATAAATTCTTTTTTATGTACATAGGACAGACAACTGTCTGTGTAGCAAACTGATGATTCTTGATAGAGCCATCATCCTTTGATTCAGATGATCAGCTATGTAAAAATGATGTACATTTGATGTCTTTATTTTCCTGAATATATCGTAGCCTGAATGGATGAAACTAGATCTGGGGTCTTCAAACTCGTTCAATCTTCACTCGAAGTACAAGTCGATCCATGTGAAAAGATGTTCTAGAGTTGAACATGGAAAGACATAGCCTGATTACCAGCCAATGATGTAAGTTGTTAACAGGCGCAATAGGAATCATCGATAATGATGATGACCCTCAAGGTAATACAGTACAATTCACGTGGTGTGAAAATGGGACTTGGCATCGAACACCATGCAAAATCTTTGGGTCGAAGGCCATTGACGTAAACCTATCACCGGAAGTGAGAAATTGCCATTGAGGCATGCAAGCTTCAAAGTACTGAAAAGGTTGTTCCTAGGTTGACTTCTTGGATAGTGAACTGTCGTCGACAAGAAGTGACCCATCATAGGAGGGCCTTAATGAATCCCACATCTATGACACGGAATGGAGCAAATTATTTTATGGAGGTGAAAACGATCTGATGATACAAGGTTTAGGGTGGCAATCATGAAAGCATGAAGCGCGAAGGTATTGCAGCGGGTGAGACACAAGCTGGGTTGGTGAATTCTCTGATCGACTTCTCTTGAACATATCAGTGACACTGAAATGGATTGGTAGTGTTAACCCCAAAGATGGATGGTACGATGGACCAATGGTAATCTGACCGGTGAACAGAATAACCCAACCCGACTCAATCATGGTGATGGAGTGAAAGTGTCATCTTCAAGAGCGACTTGCTACCAATAACGTTTCTTCAAGTTTTCTTCCCAATTTTCCCCAGTCATTGCCAACCAGTACCTCTTTATTTTTATCAAGCTTGAGGAGGATAACATATGCTTGTTCTATAATTTTCCCTTCGGGCAAACCCGTCGCTATGTTTTAACGAGCCTAGCGACAGTGAAACTCATTCTAGTCTCTATGGACAACTTTGTCGCTATTGGCTTTAATGATTTTAACAACAAAGACAACTTAGTCCTTTTTCAATTTTAGAGAGTCTGAAAAGGGACGGAAAGGAAACTCCAGTAATCCTTTTTCATCATATAATCCCTTAAGTCTGAAAAAGTATAAAATAATATGAAAGGGATGGATATTCGATAGTTTTAAAGAGCCGAACCAGACAAGCTCTCAATCTTTTTTTGTAATAATCCCTCAAGTCCAAAAAGATTAAAATATAGAGGAGGGATAGCACTTTCGATAGCTTTAACGATCTGGAGAGGCCAATTGCCCAGCAATATTTTAATATTTTACGAGTCAGATGAAAATAGCTTAAAGGAGACTCGTTTTTGAGGAACGAGTGATATTTTCGGGTAGCAGCTGATTCCAGGTAAGGTTCATAATTTTCCAATCACAGCAGTGTCACAAGGATGGCTAACAGAATCACTCATCACAACTATTCCTCAAAAGGGTAAAAAATTAAATGGAAGCATATGATTGGCTAAAATAGAGTGGAGGTGATGGTAAGAACACGACCAAGGCTCAAATGTTGATGATGATGCATTTGCAATCGTTATTTACCAGATATTGGTTCATTTTTTAATGAGCTTAAACTCTGGTGGAACATATGCTCATTGCTTATGTTTAATTTTTAACGAGCTTGAACTTTGCGTAAAACTACTCATTCCAGTCGTATAATAAGGATGTCTCATCAATAGGTTCAATTTTTAAGGAGCTTGCACCATTCGAAACTTTTCTCGGTATCCTTTCTTTATGTAAGCTAGGAACGACAAATCCTACGAGTTTAAAGGCTTGAGAATCTACAAACTAAGAAAATAAATGGTTTCTCTTCACTTGCATGCCCCCAGGTATAGTGAAATAGAGTTTCCTGGCTACCATATAGAAGTTCTCACATTTGCAAGATAGTCTCCGTCCGCATAACAGATAGAAACACTTCCCCGGCTTAGTCCATTTGGAAAAAAGTGATTCTAGTTCCAACCACCTAACCTTGGTGAGGGAATCTTATTCTGGTCTAATCCCAGTTTCCTAAACGGATGGGTGTGAGACTAGTCATATATCCTTCGCGGAAACCTACCCTATACCCAAAGCTTCCCTGCCGAAGCAGACCAGGGTGCATGCCCCCTGGCTTTCAGTCATGGCCACTAAATTAGTCGCTCTCTTCAGGTGGACGAACTAGAGATTGATGAGACATTCCTTGTGTGAAAAGACTAGTTAGGGATGGAATTTGACTATTAGCTATGTGTGAGCCGGGGAGTGAAAGTTGGTCTACGAGCTGAACCACTCGGCCTTCATGCGGAAAACACATTACTCAAAAGAGTGAGGAGACAATGGCTCCCATGCTATAAATATAGTCACGCCCAAGGAGTAGATTATAATATAAAGGTCCTTGGACTACCATTATGTTCAGATAAATGGTTTTCCCTCTCAAAGTTATAGGTAAACTTGGAAGGATACCTAACAGTCGACTGGTTCCTTTGTCGAAGCTAGTCAAATTTCGCATCTCAGGCAGAAGCGATGGCAAACCGATCGCTTTCCAAGGAGTTGAGGAAAGGATACTCACAGAAGCCCCTTCATCTATGATAGTACCGACCATGACCATTCTGTGAGCTTGTACAATGATTCAGAATGGCACATTAGACAGTAAACGAGGTCTTCCTAGTAGATTCCAATTGAAGGAAACAACTAGGTTGCTCGGAGGTGGGACTGAATAAATAGCTAGATATGACCCTGACGAACTTCCTTCCTATAGTAAAGGAACAGGTAAATTGCCCCCATGTTCATTGGAGTCCGTGCTTATGAAAAAAGTCTGAACGGTGTTGTTCTCATTCTCTTCGGTGACTGTATCATCTGAAGATGGACCTTCTGAAGACAAGATCAGGTCAACTACGGTCTCGACCTGATGACTTTGGTCTGGAGTTGACTCAGAAGGTTTATCTTCAATGCTAGATGCTTCGACTGACAAAAAAAGTTGTATCAGTCAGATTTTCAACTAGCGATGGACTCGGAAAGAGTTTCTTGTATCCAGGAGGAAGCCATAGCAGTGAGGTAGGACGGTTATCCAAGACTCTTTTAGCTTCATTCAGGAAGGGACAACGGTGGACGGCATGATCGCCTTCACATAGCCTACAAGGAAATTTATATTTCCCTTTCTACCCAGAGACTTCGTTTTCACTAGTTGACGGTGTACTCTCAACATGATCATCAGAGGTTGATGACACCAAATTTTGCAAATGAGGAGACCGATCCCTTAAGGTCCGAGGGATGCAAGGACAATCTCGATGATAGTGGTCTCCTTTGCAAATGACATAGGGAGATTTAGGTTTGGATGGTGCAGTGTGTGGATTTTCACTAGATTATGCATGGTTGCCCTTTTTTTCCTTTGGCTCCTTCTTCTTCTTCTCCTTCCCTTTCTTCTTCTTCTCAATTACTTGGTTTTTAGCTTTACCAGCCTCACCAAGCAAAGAGGAAGGAGGGTAGGGAGAAACAAACAAAGTAGAATGTTGGGGGATAACTCTAGTATCATCCAGTTGTTGACTTGATTGCTCTGGAATCATCGTGGTTTGAACAATAGAGGTCGAGAAGAGCCATATTGTCAAGCCAATTGTCAGCCCTGGGAGGGACAATGTGACCATATGGGGTGCACCAACATCTCCCCAAGAGGAGAAAGGACTAGGATTTCCCCCAAGGGGAAATCCTTGGTTGGTGGACTCCATTTTCTCAACCTAAGACCAACGAGGGAATAGTGACGTTATTCCTATTAAAATAAATTTTATGACGCTTTGACAAAACTTGATTTTTCATTTTTTAAGAGTCGAGAAAAAGCTAAAGATGACTCTAATCCCCTTCGATTTTTAATGAGCCTAAAGTGACAAGTGCAAAGATGGACCTTTTCCTTTAAGGACTCTGAAAAGGAATGAAAGAGACTACTCTGGAAATCTAGACAGAGGGATTACCAAACCAATCACAAAACTGCAGACTAATTTTTACGGTACGACAGTCAATCTTCCCGAATGATGTGTTCAGTGCATTGCGATCGATAGGGTGGCAGACATGGCTTCCTAAGGATAAAGGATATAGCCTATTGTGGTCCCCCAATATATACTCGATGGTATGTAGGAGCACAAGTCCGTACTGGCACTTATCATCTCAAAGAGGAGGAATCACCCAACCTACAATGAAAGCGATAGTTACCAGGCTTTACGATGCTTGAATACATCTCTAGCCTATACTTCTAAATGTTGTGCGTTAGGTTCCAAAGGGTTTTTATGTTCATTGAATTTATTTTACAGTTGATCTTCCTTAAGAATTTTTCCTTTTAGGTTCACCGCGTGATGTAGATATACAATTCCTAAAATGCAACCTAAGATGATAAACAATCGTTTAATCTTCTTTTTGCAATGAAAATCCTAATTACTAAGGAAAGAGAAGTAGGATTCTTTCAACATAGAGAAGAGAGCACACACTAGATACACTGTCCTAAATCAAAATCAACAAGCAGTCTAAATGCCAATGCACATGCATGTATTTGTTTTTGCTTTCTTAATGTGTGAATGACAAAAGGAATGCTAAGTACAAATCTGAATCGTTTCAAGTGATAGTACTAATGATTTTCTCTTCAAAAGATGAAAGGAAGATAATGATGACACTTTGCGATTTTGAATTGAAAACTGCTTTCAACAAGTGAAAAACTAATCATTCAAACCAAATACAAGAGTAACAGTGTAATTGACCATAAAAAATAGTAGGATTCTTTTCTTTGACTGAAAATGACACTTGCGACACTTCCAAATCAAAAGATGACAGTTTGATTACATTACTTCTTTGTAAAGGAGAATCATAAATGGAAAAAAATACATAAAACATTTACAGTTCTTTGTACTATGGAGGATGAATCATGCAAAGGAAGGGAGTTTCCACACTGGTATACTGATCACAGATAGCAAAACTCTTGAATAAAGCTAAAGTGAATGAACAAAAAATGAAAATCTGGAAGCATAAAAAGTCTTATCTGATCATCGCACCTGTAATACAAGGAAAGAGCGACGCATCCCACCTACTACACATGGGAGGTGTTATGCTTCGAGATTCCTAAGAGGAAAAGGTGCGATGGTCCAGGGAGGAGACTTCAACTTGGTTCTTGGTCACTTTTTGCAACTTAGTTAAGGGATTTAGGCCAAGCTAATCATAGTCAGTAAATGCAAATCACATGGATTGATCTAATGAGGCTACTTGAGATACCACCAGGGAAATTAGGATGTTTTCAAATTAATTTTTCAATTTATAAACAAAACCCAGAGATAGACTGAAGTAGCATTGATCTACTTTGCACTTACATAGCAAATGCAGTTCGAAGGATAGCTAGCTTAACTTCAAGCTCCATCTGTATGTTTATAAATAAAACAAATATAGACAAGCAAACAAGTTATTCGCTCCCCAGTGGACTCGCAATTTTGTTATCGGGAAATCTAGTGTCCATGCAGAGCTGCTAGTCCCACTAAGACAGGTGGCTATCTTAGAAAAAAAACAAACTAAAGTTACTTTCGTTTTCCTTTATGAGAAGTAGATAGGAGAGGAGCAAAGAATACCAAAACCAATCTTTCGCTTGGTTCCTTGCTTGTTCCTTCTCCCCTCTGATGCATCTTTACCGCTCCTTCTGTGATTACTCCACTTCAAAGAATACCTGTAAAGTCAAAGCAACATAATACCTTCAAAGTACAAAGATCTACAATCATAAACAATATAGGACCAGATATATATTGACCACACAAATGCATATATCATCAAACATACAAGAATGTGGAGGAATGCTTGAATAGCTTTATTGATATAATGATTAGAAGAGAGGATTACAACCCATTGATCTGACCTAGCATCATCCTCCCAGCATGAAAGCCCTTCTTCACCTCATGAAAAGCTTAGATCACCCCCAACACTATGATGTTCCACCAGGAAACCAACAACACTTCCTTACAAGATGCAAAATTCCCGCCTCTGGATCTCTGGCATGAGGGATCCATATATAGATGATTGCATGGGGTTGATTCAGGTTCTAGGATTTTGATCAGTGTCTTCTCTCTGATAGTTTTTTGTTCCACTTGGAGATTCATGATCTCTTACTCATCCCTGGGTGAATTCAGAGAGGCAAGTGTCACAGGATAAGTTTCTAGAAGATTCCATGATCATCCACCTTGCAAACTGTCTTTGCCATTTGTCTACTCTCACCCATCACACCCTACAGAAGGGCTTTTTAGTATGCATCGCACTTTTTTCATGTGGAAGGTGAGATGCATCACACCCTTTGCACTGAGAAATCATAAATATCCACAAACCAAGGGCTTTTGAGTCCCTAAAAGTGTTGTTTCATACCCTAAAGGAATAAGGTCAGCTGATTACTTCATCTCCCAGAAGTTCTCCATGGAAAACTGCTCAGAACTAGTTGCAAGGAGCTTGCACTTGTCCCTGGATGTTCTCCATTGTTCTACTTTGCACTTGAATAGCAAATGCAGTTCGAAGGCTGGCTGGCTTAACTTCAGGCTCCGTCTGTAAGTTTATAAAGCAAACAAATATAGACAAGCAAGAAAGCTATTCGCTTCCCAGCGGAGTCACCATTTAATCAACTGACCTTGTTCCTTTAGGGTATGAAACAACACTTTTAGGGACTCAGAAGCCCTTGGTTTATGGACATATATGATTTCTCAGTGCAAAGGGTGCAATGCATATCACCTGCCACATGCAATGTCAATCTTGTTATTGGGAAATCTAGTGTCCATGCAGAGCTGCTAGTCCCACTAAGATGGGTAGCTATATTAGAAAATTTACTTTCGTTTTCCTTTATGAGAATTCGATAGGAGAGGAGCAAAGAATACCAACCTCAATCTTTCGCTTGGTTCCTTTCTTGTTCATTCTCCCCTCGAATGGATCTTTGCCACTCCTTCCTTGATAACTCCGCTTCAAAGAATACCCGTAAAGTCAAAGCAGCATAATACCTTCAAAGTATAGAGATCTACAATCATAAACAATATAGGACTAGATATATATTGACTACACAAATGCATATATCATCAAACATACAAGAATGTGGAGGAAAACTTGAATAGCTTTATTGATATAAAGATTATAAGAGAGGATTATAACCCATTGATCTGACTCGGCGTCATCCTCCTAGCATGAAAGCCCTCCTTCACCTCATGAAAAGCATAGATCACCCAACACTATGATGTTACACCAGGAAACCAACAACACTTCCTTACAAGATGCAAAATTCTAGCCTTTGGATCTATGGGATGAGAGATCCTTATATAGATGATTGCAGGGGGGTGAGTTAGCTTTTTGGATTTTTATTAGTGTCTTCTCTCTGATATTTCTTTGTTGCACTTGGAGATTCATGATCTCTTACTAATCCCTGGGCAAATTCAGACAGGCAAGTGTCACAAGAGAAGTCTTTGGAAGATTCCATGACCATACACCTTGCAAATTGTCTTTGCCATTTGTCTACTCTCGCCCATTGCACCCTACATAATGGCTTTTCCGTATGCATCACAATTTTTGCATGTGGCAGGTGAGATGCATCACACCCTTTGCACTGAGCAATCTGTATGGTCACGTTTTGACCAGTTCTGAGAAGTTTTCCATGGAGAAATTATAGGAGATGATGTAATCAGCTGATCTTGTTCCTTTAGGGTATGAAGCAACACTTTTAGGGACTCAGAAGCCCTTGGTTTATGGACATATATGATTTGGTTGAATACCCCAGATCTAGTTCCAAGGAGCTTGCACCATTCGAAACTTTTCTCTGTATCCTTTCTTTATGTAAGCTAGGAACGACCAATCCTACGATTTTAAAGGGTTGAGAATCTACAAACTAAGAAAAAAAAATGGTTTCTCTTCACTTGCATGCAAAAAGGTTTGCATGCCCCCAGGTATAGTGAAATAGAGTATCCTGGCTACCATATAGAAGTTCTCACATTTGTAATATAGTCTCCATCTGCATAGTATACAGAAACACTTCCCCGGCTTAGTCCATTTGGAAAAAGGTGATTCTAGCTCCAACCACCTAATGTTGACGAGGGAATCTTATTCTGGTCTAATCCCATTTTCTTAAATGGACAGGTGTCAGACTAGTCATATATCCTTCATGGAAACCTACCCTATACCCAAAGTTTCCCTGCCGAAGCAGACTAGGGTGCATGCCCCCTGGGTTTCAGTCATGGCCACTGAATTACTCACACTCTTCAAGTGGACGGACTGGAGATTGATGAGACATTCCTTGTGTGAAAAGACTAGTTAGGGATGGCATTTGACTATTAGCTATGTGTGAGCAAGGGAATGAAAGCTAGTCTATGAGCTGGACCACTCGGCCTTCATGCGGAAAACACATTACTCGAAAGAGTGAGGAGAAAATGGCTCCCATGCTATAAATATAGTCACGCCAAAGGAGTAGATTATAATCTAAAGGTCCTTGGACTACCATTACATTCAGATAAACGATTTTCCCTCTCAAAATTATAGGCAAACTTGGAAGGATCCCTAATAGTTGATTGGTTCCTTTGTCAAAGCCTGTCAAATTTCACATCTCAGGTAGAAGCGATGGCGAACCAATCGCTTTCCAAGTAGTTGAGGAAATGATACTCACAGAAGCCCCTTCATCTATGATAGTACCGACCATGACCATTATGTAATCTTGTATAATGATTCAGAATGGAACATTAGACGGTAAATGGGGTCTACCTAGTAGATTCCAATCGAAATAAACGACTAGGTTGCTCGGAGTTGGGACCGAATAAATGGTTGGATATGACCCTGACAAACTTCCTTCCTGTGGTAAAGGAACGTGTAAATTGCCCCCATGTTCATTGGAGTTTGTGCTTACGAAAAGAATCTAAACGGTGTCGTTCTCATTCTCTTCAGTGACTGTATCATTTGAAGATGGACCTTCCAAAGACAAGACCGGGTCGACTGCCATCTCGACTTGATGATTTTTTTCTGGAGTTGACTCAGAAGGTTTATCTTCAATGATAGATGCTTCGACCGACAACAAAGGTGTGTCAGTCATATTTTCAACTAGCGATGTACTCGGCAAGAGTTTCTTGTATCTAGGAGGAAGCTGTAGCAGTGAAGTAGGACGGTTATCCAAGACTCTTTTAGCTTTGTCCAGGAAGGAAAAATGGTGGATGGCATGATCACCTTCACACAGTCGACAAGGAAATTTATATTTCCCTTTCTGCCTAGAGACTTCATTTTCACTAGTTGACGATGTACTCTCAACATGATCATCAGAGGTTGACGAAATCGGATTGTGCAAACGAGGAGACCAGTCCCTTAAGATCTGAGGGATGCAAGGACAATCTCGATGATAGTGGTGTCCTTTGCAAATGACACAGGGAGATTTAGGTTTGGATGGTGCAGTGTGTGGATTCTCGCTAGATGATGCATGGTTGCCCTTTTTTGCCTTTGGCTCCTTCTTCTTCTTCTCCTTCCCTTTCTTCTTCTTCTTAGTTACTTGGTTTTTAGCTTTACCAGCCTCACCAAGTGAAGAGGAAGGAGGGGAGGGAGAAACAAACGAAGTAGACGGTTGGGGGGTAACTCTAGTATCATCCAGTTACTGACTTGATTTCTCAGGAATCACAGTGGTTTGAATGACAGAGGTCGAGAAGAGCCATACTGGCAAGCCAATTGTCAATCCTGGGAGGGACAATGTGGCCATATGAGGGGCACCAACATCTCCCTAAGAGGAGAAAGGACTAGGATTTCCCCCAAGGGGAAATCCTTGGTTGGTGGACTCCATTTTCTCAACCTAAGACCAACAAGGGAACAATGACGTTATTCCGATTAAAATAAAGTTTATGATGCATTGACACAACTTGCTTTTTCAATTTTTAAGAGTTGAGAAAAAGGTAAAGATGACTCTAGTTGCCTTCGATTTTTAATGAGCCTGAATTGACAAGTGCTCAGGCGGACCTTTTCCTTTAAGGAGTCTGAAAAGGAATGAAAGAGACTACTTTGGATATCTAGATAGAGGGATTACCAAACCAATTGCAAAACTGTAGAATACCTTTTATGGTACAGCAGTCAATCTTCCCAAATGTTGTGTTTAGTGCATTCTGATCGATAGGGCGACAGACACGGCTTCCTAAGGATAAAGGATATAGCCTATTGTGGTCTTGCAATATATACTTGATGGTATGTGGGAGCATAAGTCTGTACTGGCACTTGTTGTCTCAAAGTGGAGGAATCACCCAGCCTACAATGAAAGTGATAGTTACTAGGCTTTACAATGACAGAATACATCTTTAGCCTAGACTTCTAAATGTTGTGCGTTAGGTTCCAAAGAGTTTTTATGTTCATTGAGTTTATTTTACAGTTGATCTTTCTTAAGAAGTTTGCCTTTCAGATTCACCGCGTGATGTAGATATACAATTCCTAAAATGCAATATAAGATGATAAACAATCATTTAATCTTCTTTTTGCAATGAAAATCCTAGCTACTAAGGAAAGAGAAGTGGGATTCTTTCAACATAGAGCAAAGAGCACACACTAGATGCACTGTCCTAAATCAAAATCAATAAGCAGTCTAAATGCAAATGCACATGCATGTATTTGTTTTTGCTTTCTTAATGTGTGAATGACAAAAAGAATGCTAAGTACAAATCTGAATCGTTTCAAGTGACAGTACTAACGATTTTCTCTTCAAAAGATGAAAGGATGATAATGACGACACTTTGCGATTTTGAATTGAAAGCTGCTTTCGACACTTGAAAAACTATTAATTCAAATCAAATACAAGAGTAATAGTGTAATCGACCATCAAGAATAGTAGGATTCTTTTCTTTGACTGAAAATGACACTTACGACACTTCCAAATCAAAAGATGACAGTTCGACTAAGCTACTTCTTTGTAAAGGAGAACTGTAAATGGCGAACAATACATAAAAACATTCACAATTATTTGTACAATGGAGGCTGAATAATGCAAAGGAAGGGAGTTTCCATAATGTTCTATTGATCACAGATGGCAAAACTCCTAAAAGCTGAAGAGAGTGAACAAAAAGCCAAAATCTGGAGGCAGAAATAGTCTTGTTTGATCATCGCACCTGTAACATAGGGAAACAGGGATGCATCTCACCTACTGCACACAGGAGGTGTGATGCATCTAGATTGCCAAGAGGAGAAGGTGCAATGGTCTAGGGACGAGACTTCAACTTGGTTTTTGGTCAGAATTTGTAGCTTAGTTTAGGGATTTAGGCCGAACTAATGATAGTCAATAAATGAAAATCATAGGGGCTGATCTAATGAGGTTACTTGAGCCACCACCAGGGCAATTAGGATGTTTGCAAATCAATTGTTCAATTTATAAACAAAACCCGGAGATGGACTGAAGCAGCATTGATCTACTTTGCACTTGCATAGCAAATGCAGTTCGAAGGCTAGCTGGCTTAACTTCAGGCTCCGTCTGTAGTTTATAAAGCAAACAAATATAGACAAGCAAACAAGCTATTCGCTCCCCAGTGGAGTCACCATTTTGTTATTGGAAAATCTAGTGTCCATTCAGAGCTACTAGTCCCACTAAGACGGGTAGCTATCTTAGAAACAAAAAAACTAAAGTTACTTTCGTTTTCCTTTATGAGAAGTAGATAGGAGAGGAGAAAAGAATACCAACCTCAATCTTTCACTTGGTTCCTTGCTTGTTCCTTCTCCCCTTAGACAGATCTTTGCCACTCCTTCCTTGCTTACCCCGCTTCAAAGAGTACTTGTAAAGTCAAAGTAGCACAATACCTTCAAAGTACTAGGATCTACAATCATAAACAATGTAGGACTAGATATATATTGAGCACACAAATGCATATATCATCAAACATACAAGAATGTGGAGGAAAACTTGAATAGCTTTATTGATAGAAAGAGTAGAAGAGAGGATTACAACCCATTGATATGACCCAATGTCATCCTCCCTACATGAAAGCCTTTCTTCACCTCATGAAAAGCTTAGATCACCCAACACTATGATGTTCCACCAGGAAACCAATAACACTTCCTTACAAGATACAAAATTCCAACCTGTGGATCTCTGGGATGAGGGATCCATATATAGATGTTTGCAGGGGGGTGAGTCAGCTTCTGGGATTTTGATTAGTGTCCTCTCTCTAATAGTTCTTGGTTCCACTTGGAGATTCATGATCTCTTACTCATCCCTGGGCGAATTCAGAGAGGCAAGTGTCACAGGAGAAGTTTTTGGAAGATTCCATGATCATCCATCTTGCAAACTATCTCTTCCATTTGTCTACTCTCACCCATCGCACCCTACATAAGGGATTTTCAGTATGCATCGCACTTTTTGCATGTGGTAGGTGAGATGCATCGCACCCTTAGCACTGAGCAGTCTATATGGTCCAGTTTTGACCAGTTCTGAGAAGTTTTCCATGGAGAACTTCTGGGAGATGATGTAATCAGCTGACCTTGTTCCTTTAAGGTGTGAAACAACACTTTTATGGACTCAGAAGCCTTTGGTTTATGGACATATATGATTGGGGTTGTAGTGCCCAAATATGTCTATAACACTGATCTAGAGGGAAGAAGAGGTAAGTGGATAGTAGAAATGTTGGAGTATGATCTTGAGATTAAGCCTACCAAACTGATCAAAGGATAAGGCTTGGAAAAACTGATGGTTGAATCAAATTTACATGCTCTAGAAATTGATTTCATTACAGCAATGTCAGATGACGAAGATGGTGGCTCACTCATTCAGGTATCAGAAATGTTTCTCAAATCACCTCGATATTCTGATATAGTATATGTTCTTCAACATCTTTCACTGTCTCTTGGAATGTCAAGAAGTAAAGGTAGATCACTAAAGCTAAAGTCTACAAAATTTTGCATTTTAAATAGTGCTCTCTATTGGAAAGACCTGAGAGGGGTTCTTCTTAATTATTTGGTTGAAGATGAAGCTCAACAGGTAATGAATGATTTTCATAGAGGTGATTGTGGCGGTCATTTGTTTTGGAAGACAACAACTAACAAGGTGTTGAGAGCATGATATTATTGGCCAACTTTTTTTTCAAATTTATATAAGACAGTTATGAGATACCACAAATGTCAAGTTTTTCAGGGAAAAAGGAAGTTGCTTCCTCTTCCTCTGAAGCCAGTTGAAGTAAATGCACCTTTCTAGTAGTGGGGACTTGATTTCATAGGAGAAATTCATCCTACATCATCAGCACAACACAAATGGATTTTGATAGCTACCAATTACTTCACCAAGCGGATTGAAGCCATTCTGACAAGGCAAGCCACGGATACGATAATTATCTAGTTTCTAGAATCTAATATCTTTTCTCATTTTGGTTGCCCTCACAAGATTATTACAGATAATGCAGTAGCATTTAAGTCAAAGAGGATTGTTGAGTTTTGCAACAAGTAAAATATCACATTGGGTCATTCCACAACATACTACTTGTAGGGCAAGAGATTAACTGAGTCGTCAAATAAATCCTTGGTGAACATTATCAAGAAAATGTTGGAGGAAAAAAAAAGGAATTGGCATAGAAAGCTTGTCAATGCCTTATGGGGCGACAGAGTGAGCAGCAAGAAATCAATACATATGTCACCTTTTGAGTTGGTTTATGGTACTGATACGGTGTTTCCCACATCACTTGCAGTCCCGGTCATGACATTATTATAGGAAGCTGGCAGTGAAGAGGATGATATTCAGTGCAGGATTAATCAAATTATTCACCTTCAACAAACAAAGGAAGAGGTTTCTCAAAACACTTTCCAGCTGCAAGAGAAGATAAAGAGGATTTATGAACGCAAAACCAAAGCAAAAAAGTTTTAGCTGGAAGATGTAGTGCTGCGATGGGATGCATGAAATGAAGAAAAAGGAAAGCATGGTAAGTTTGACAATATATGGAAAGGACCGTATAAAATCTTAGCCTATCAAGGATAGAATGCATTTTTTTTAAAGGAAATGGATGGTCAAGAATGCTCGGGAGGACCATTGAATGGTAGGCTCCTGAAACACTACTACTTTTGATGTTATTCCCTGAAGTTGCTTCATCGTCATTGTATATACTAGTTTAAATTTCCATGCAAGTTTTGAAGTACAATATCATCTGAGCTTGGGGCTTGAACAAAAGCCTATAAAGCTTGAATGATTTGTGTTGAGTTTGTTTGGTTTTGTTTAGAGTCAGTTTAGAGTTGACTATGAGTCATTTTTTAGTTTGTATTGAGTCATTATTCTTCAAAATTGTAAAAGAAAAGGGTTTTTTTCAGTCTTTTGTTTGTTTGACTGTATTGGCCCAATCAGCTAGGCGCTTAGTTTATGGTGTTCTTGACACCTCCAAGGAGATTCCATCCCCAATAAGGCTAATGTTAGTGTCAGTATCTGCATACTTCCATCAGGGATCAAATTTTCTCTTTGAATTTTCATTTTAGGGGTCCCATACTTAAATTTTTGCGTCATTTCATTAGGCCATGTCAAACTGATCCACTGATGGTTGTCTTCTCCTCAAAAAATCTAATTTGTCCCTCATAAAGTACACTTGATGACCCATCTATAGTTTATATTCAGCCATAATTTTAGAGTCAAATGCAATCATATTTCCATTAAGTCTTAGGACATGTTTTCACTAGGTTTTAGGGTTCATTTCCAAGGTCAAAGGCATGATTTAAAATTGTAAATAAAGGGTAGAAAGGGTATGAGGGCGATAAATAAATTAGGAATGATTTCTAGTAAGTCATAGTCACTGTATAATTATCTCTTTCACTAATATAATTTTCACCTCAAAAACATGTTTTTGAGGTGAAAACAGAGTATTTTAGGTTAATTTATATTTTTATGTAGCTTAAGTCACCTTATGTAATAAATGATCCCGACTGCATCAATACATCTCTCCTTGCTACAATACAATGAACCACTACAAAAATCAATTCAAATTGAGCATCATCCACCTGAAAAGGAACAATGAAGAAAAGGCATTAACATAGAGATTTTGAAAAGGTCAAAAAACATTAGAAAGTGGGTTTTTCTAATGAAAAATCAAAATGTACTCCTATATAAGGTGTCACATTTCATTTTCAAGCTTATCATTCTTATTTGGCAAAGAAGGAGTCAAAAAGTGAAGAAGAGAGGAGAAGTTGAGTGAGTTTTGGACCAAGGAGAAGTGGCACTACACTTAGGCTGATTGGCACTGCGTGTTTGGGGCAGTTGGAGCTGGCATTGCGAGTTCAGGCCAGAGTGTTGCGCATACAGACTGAGCATTACACATAGGCTGGTTTTGGCAATGGAGAAAACAACGGTGCTACGCTTACAGAAAGGCATTGCGTGTTGGGCCAACAAGGGCCAAAAGACCTCCTACCACCTAAAAAACATCAAAATTTCCCTCCTTTCCCTTAAACAAGTAAGTTTTCTCCCTGGACTTCATTATTGTTTTGCAATTAAAGCTTTTAAGGATAATTTACCATGACAATATAAAACCCTAGATTCTCCCCTAGTTATGCCTAAAACCCTAACCCCTATTATTCCTCACATCACCTATCACTAAAACCCTAAACCCCTTCCCTATATCACTCCATAACATTTTATATCCCTTTTTCCTTCATCCCATAAGCAATACTTCAAAAACCCAAGCCCCTCTCCCTCATTTTTATGATTCATACCCTCCCATTCATTTTCTAGCCCACCAAATACCTCACAAGATCACCTCCCCTTCCCTTATTCCTAATCACTCTTGCTCATTCCCTTCATCCCTTTTATAGGAGTGCATAGCCTCAAAATTTGCAAACATGGACATAGGAGACAAAGTCTATGAGGAGGAGGAAAGCACTAGCAGTGATAGTTTAGTAGATAGACCTAGGCATCAGAGAAAGCGACACAAGGGAGGCAGCCTTATCAGGTTAGAGCCATCAAACCTTAGAGAGTTGCAGGCCTCTCATTTGGTTGTCACTTTTTTCAAGCATCTATGGTACTATGAGTTTTGTGAGTAGGTAGAGAGATTTCAACACCATCGTAAGCTCACCAGGCTTTTTTTGGCTAATATTTGTGAGGAAAAAGTGACTCTTGTTGGGGTGACATTCACAGTTTCACCCTCCATCGTTGCAGATGCAACCAAGATTCTAAATGTGGGATAGAAATGGTACAAGGTAGAGGACCTAGATGAACACTATTATGAGCCTTACAAAAATGCTTTTTCCTTTCAGGTTCCTTGAAGACAAGTATGCCCCCATGATGAAAATCATCATGAAATATTTCACTTGTGAGGGCATATTTTCTATACTATACACCTATCACATTAGGCTTCTCATGCATTTTACTAGGGTAAGGATGTCAAACCTCCCTTATTTCTTGTTCAGGAATATTGAGAAGATGGCCCAATTTGTACAGAAAAAGCCATACCCTTAGCAGATGAGTAGTCATTATCATTATTCCCAAATCAAGATGATTGTGCTTCACCATCTTAACCTCCTCAACATCTCCTAGGATAAATTTATTGCTCATGACATCTTTAGGAGTCCTCAAATTCCTCCACGAGTGTCTCAAGAATTAGGAGGACCTTCTAGCAGTGCTCAGGTGAAGAAAGATGAGAAGGCCAAAGAAACTAGAGCTACTAAGGTGCCCGGGACCTACAAGACATACCAAAGAGGCACAAGAATATTGTTTGCAGCTAATAGGAAAGTGTTTGCTCCACTTGGTGTGGAAGGGACCTTGTCTTCTTCATCCACTCATAGGAAAATGCTTGCTCCACACGGTGTGGAAGGGGCTTTGCTTTCTTCATCAACACAACAGGAACAGGTGCAATAACTGCACAAAGGGAAAGAAAAGATGCAGGTGGAAGATCTTGATGATGAGGAGGAAAGAGACTTTGATTTGATAGAGCATGATGAGCTAGAACAAAATTATATTCATCATGGCATAGAATCAATTGACTTAGAGGCTAAGGATGAAGCAACAATAGAGAAAATCATCATACAAGAGAAAGAGGCTCAAATCAAAGCATTAATGGACAATCTGGAGAGAGCCAAGTATGTCATCACATATCTGGAACAAGAGAACAAGCAACTGAGTGATAAGCAGGTCCTCATGGAGCTGGAACTTCTCAATATAAAAAGAAAAAGTGACAAGGGTAAGTTAGCGATGCAAGAGGAAGAGGCACCTGTCACTTTGACTCCAATTGAGAAGGAAATTGAGGGTGATAGAGAGATTTGGATTGAAAGAGTCAATTTTCACTTAGAAAATTTGCTACAAAAGGCCAATAGGGACAACCAGATCATTAGGCACATTGCCTACCACTAGAGGACCCAAAACAAAATTTGTAATATAAGGGTCAAACAGATGAAAGCAAGGCTAAGATGGGCTCTAAAGGGAAAAAAAGAGGAGGATAGGCTTAGGTTGCTTATTGAAGCTTACTTGGCTCATCAGCATACTTGATGATGGTGCTGCTCACAAATTTTGGTCAAGTTTGGAGGAGTTTTTGTCTTTTACAAATTTTGAAAATTTTAAACACAGAAAATATGGCTCAATGCGCAGTGCCATTGGCGTTGTGCTTTTCCCGGCACCCAATGGAAAAATGGATTGAATTTTTGGATTCAGAGTGATGAGCACATGCACCCTTTTCATTTTCTAAGCTTTTCAGGCAGAACTGGTCCACCAAAAAGTCAAAAAACACCCCAAAAATGACCTTTCTGCCACTTTTTGGACACACAGAAGAAGTCTTGGGCGAATCAAATTTTGAGGGGTCAAATGAGATTAAAATGAATAATTTCTAGGTTTTTTGGAACGTATACTTGAAGATATTTCCAATGAGCTATCATGAGCCCAATTTGGATGCCATGAAGGCCTCCAAAATGGACTTGAAAGTGGTGATGCGCATTGGATGAGTGGCGTTGCGCGTAGGTCAAATTTTGCACTGGGTGGCCATTTTAGTGTGTTTTGACTGTGTTCGTGGATTTTTTCTCATGGAGGATGTTTTACTACTGTAAATGATGACTTGCCTTGTAAATATTATGGATTATTAGTAGTAGAGGGTAGATCATTAAATTAAAATTCATTTTGAGCACAAATGAATTAGTTTCCTCACTTTTAGAGGCAAGTTATTAGGATGCCTAGATTCCAGTTTCTTGTTCAGTGTTGGTTAGATTAGCTCCTCATCTTAGGGATTCAACCCCTAAGGATGGGAGGAGGTTGAAACAATGCCCATATCTTCTTCTTCTTTCTCATTATAAAGGGTTGGACTCATCTAGAGGCTTATGCTCTGATTGTACATCATTTTGTATCAATTTAGCATGAGATTAATCAGATATTGCAACTATTTCTTTGGGATCCATGTGGTATGGTGTTTAGTTCAGTTTCCTCTCTTTGTGATCATATGTTTAAATGTTTTTTTCACTTCATTAATCATTTCATTTCTTCTAAGTGAATGTTTTCAAGTTGATGGTTAGAATCCATAACATTAATGCTCTGCTTTGGGAAATCATTCACAGTTCATCTTTTCAATAGTTTAGGAAGGATCCATGATGGTCACATGCTCTTCCTAGCTTCTCACCGGTCTTAAATCACCTCACCTACCAAATGCTAGAGTGCTAAGCTTCACACCTACCTTTCCCCATCGAACACCCTGGAATTTTGACCTAGTTTCCTTGCCCAAACTGTCCAGCTCCTCCTGTTCCAACAGAACCCCTTCAAAATCGAATCAAACCTTGTGCTACTATACCTAGCCTAACATAATTTTCTTGATCCAATCATTTTGACTAAGATCCCTATGGAGAGATCCCTCTCTTCGCCTAGTAGGGCTAGCTACTTGGCTACACGTGGTTTGTGGCTACCTTGGCATTGCCTTCCTTCAGCCTAAGGTTCAATCCAGGTGATAATAGACTACTCTGTGGGATATTAGACAAACCTTCCTCGCTTATTGGTTATAATGTCCATCACATCTATTGTAGACTATTATGTTGGATGATGGATGGATATTTCCTTGTACTTTTGTTGTCACAACTTATGCATCCATTGTGGAATATCACGCCAAATTTTGGGTAGAACTTCCTAATTCACGTGTGTCTCTTCCTAGGTGGTACTATTACCTCTCACTTAGGGGCTCACTTTTCTTCCTATTACACAATATTTTGTTAAACTTCTTGCCTCGTATCATAAAGAATCAAAATGACAAAATATTTTAGTATATTAACCATGAAACATACACATAAGCATCCCTAAAGAAGAGAATAAAAGTTTCTCTGAGAGAATTCTAAAGAAGCTTGCCTAAAAACCTAGTTTTCAAGATCAATACTTTTTGCACCATTTCTTGCCTGTGTTGATGGCTTGTTACAACATACTGACCTAGTGCTACCAGTGTAGCTTTTTGTAGGAAAAGTCGCATTGAGCCTCTTCTGGTAGCTTTTCCTAAAGTGGAGGAGAATATTCTCTTACTAGAAGCCTCGATAACGATGATCTAGTTATTGTTGAATAAGGATATGGTCGATTTATCCCATTTTGAGTCCTTGATCCTACCTTTAGGGATCTTCCCTTAAGATTTGGACCTTAGTCCCCCTTTTGTGGATCCCTAACTCCCTCTCCTTCCCTATAAATGAAATCCCTTATATCTCCAACTGGTTGGTCATTACTTGGTTGCATTCCTATGCAAAAACTATGCCTAAATGTTACCCATATTACAAAGGAGAAGGAGTGCTTGAAGGTCTTGGCTTGGACTTGGAAACTCATCCAAAGGAGGATTCTAACATGAAGGCTCATATGGTTGTATGCTTCCCTCGTTTTATATTAATAAATACATCATGTGTTTACTTTCCATAAGTGTATAAATAATTATTCATTTATTATGATATTCCTTGATCTGTCATATAGTTTATGTTAGAATGAATTATGCTATGTATGCTCTTATCTCTTTTGTTTGATCTTCCTTGCAGGTACTCACCCACAATGGCATAAAGAGGATTGAACTTTGAAGTGATAAGATCAAGGGAGACATCAATAGATGTTTAGCATCAGAGTGAGGTAGGTTATCTATCTTACATTGTATTTTCTGATATAAACTAGGAAGGAGTACACATGTTTGTATAGTTTGTTCTTAGATCGTCTCTGATAGGACTAGAGAGATCGCTTATATTCGTAGAAGGGATTGTTTGTAAAATAAAATGGTGACTCCATTGGGGAGCTTAAAGCCCTTTCAAACTCTTTTCTTATGTTTGGTTTATTTTATCATTTTGGCCAATTGCTTAGTAACATGTCATTTAGATTCTATATAGCTTTTTATTTTGACTAGTCAGTCCTTTAGAGTGTTATGTTTGGACTTTTCTTTGAAATTATTTTTATTTTTCCAAGTATTTCTTGTGCAACGCATTTTATACTGGAACAGTCATGCTACCAGTATAGGTTTTTCAATAACAATAGCATTGAAAGCCCTATCAACAAAATTTTTGACTGTCATAGTCGTACTGATCCCTGAAACTTGAGAAATTTTAGTGTTTATGTCAGGAAGGTCTAGTGTGTTTTCACCTCTAAGGTATCTTTCTACTCTGTGTGCTCTGGATTTTTGAGTGTGTTGGATGTTTTTCTTATTGATTTGCAAAATTCTTCCTATTGCTTTGAAGCAGTAGAAGTGAAGTTTGATTGAGTCCTTAGGGTTTTAGGTCAATTGGATTCATTGCTTGTTGCTTGTTTATGTGAAAGGGATATTGATTTTTTTGTTGATTGAGAATTATTTGTTCTTTTGGAAATCACAAAGAAACAACTTTTGCATTTTTTTTGGCTTTTACTTCAAAATTTACTTTTCATATTGCATTAGGTTAATTTGCTTTGAAAAGTCATTTTTTGGTTTACAACTAAGCATATATCACATTGCTTGGTTTTGAAAGATGAAAGAAGTGCATTATCATTCATTCAAAAAATAAAAGTGAAAAGATTCATGTCGGTGCATTCGAATTGAATTTCATTTTACTTTAGTAAGCGCATTGAAAAAGAAAGTGAACAATTCATGTAGTTGCATGTTAATGAATTGAATCTCATTTTTCTTTGTTGGGGTCATTGAAACAGTGAAGGTGAAAGCTCTAGTTAGGAGAATTTGTTATTTGCATACTTGATTGTTGCATAACTGTGTGAACCTTTTCCCTATGTTAGATAGATTTCATTGAATTGAAAAGAATCATTTTTTCATGCTAGTTGCATCATAGGTGTTCAGGTGACGTTGATCATTGAGACTGAAAACTAAAACTTAATTGAATATTAGCTTAAAATTTACCTCAATTAACCTAAGGAGCATTTATCATTAATGAAAAACATTTATAGGTCTAGGCTAGAGACGTGTTCCAACATCGTTAAACGTAGGAGTTGTCGTTATTTTCCATCACTATATCTCGGGGGTGAAATCCTGTTCCACGTATGAAAGTGTATAAGACCATTCTCTAGTACTTTTGGGTATATGGAAGGTGTTCCACGCATGGTAAATATATGGTAACACTCACTGATGAGCCTCTAAATTAGACATAAATTAAGGCTTATGCCTCTGAATTGAACATAAATTAAGGCCCATCTAACCATCCTTCAACATATTAAACCTCTCTTTTTGCATAAAATAATGTATTTTTAACTTTAATATGTTCATTAGGAAGGTTTATGAATAATTGCATATTTGTGCCTAATAATATTTATTTTTGTGGAATATTATGAGAATATTGGGCAAATTATGAAGATTTGGAGGAGGAGATAATTTAGGGACTTGCCCCCTACTACAGGTGGATCAATATTAAATAATAAATCAACAATATATTATGAAATTATGGCATATATCGTGGAACTCCAATGGTTGAGAAAATCTAGGAATGCGTTCACTGCCATTTAATGCAGATTCCTAGTATTTGGAACCAGTCCACTAATCAAGGGATTTTGGTGGGAAAAGCTTCCACCTTTCATGGGGAATGATTATTGTTGGCTTGTTGGGGGCTGACCCAGCTTTAGAGTTAATTAGCCAAACAAATCACTATACTATTGGTCCTTTCGGCAATAGTTCACAGAGTGTGGAATTAGGTCTCACTCGAAGTAGTATCAGAGGGTGTTAGAACGAGGTTTTTGCACCCTTGAGATGTCTGAAAGGTATGACTGGTTCTCTGTTTGTTCCTACGTGTAGGTCGCTTTGTGCACTTTCCATTCCTCGTGGCCTGATACACTACGTTCATGCAACCCTAACCAGGGGTTGTGCCACACTCTGCACTATTACCCAAGATCTTACTTATCTTCCAGTGTTAATTAATTACCTTTGCCTAATTGAATGCCTTAAGTTATAATTAGCAATACACAACATTCATATGTGATTGCGTAGTAAATAAACAACATACTTGAAAATTATATCCAATCATGCATTAAACCAAGAAAAACACAAAATTATAGCAAAACTTCTCTTTATTGATTCTCCGAACGGTTATAGACTCAACCTGCTCTGCGCTCGTAGCTACAGGGTCCGTGCACTTAGCTGCAGGGGTCCATGCACTTTACACTTCGACTCAATCACTTAGATTTCTCATGCTTTTCTTCTATTAGTTTCTTAGCTAAATTCTACACTTAGAGCCTCGCTCTATTTATATAATCCCATGGTCTGCGGACCATGGGTAGGTCTATCCAACCGACATTACATTACAAAAACTAGGGTGGACAACCCTGTGACTCTATTATACTTTTGTGCCCGCAATTCGCGAAGCTTTTACAAAAAGATTCAGTCAAAACTTGGGCTTTAAACCCAAAAACATGCCTTGGGGGGATTCCATGCCCAACAAGTCCCCAACACAAACATCGTGACTCACCCTCGAGTCACTCTTTCGGTGTGGAGATATTTGTGCAAAGTCCCTTAAATTATTTTGGAACTATGGCAAGGTTAGTAGCACACTAAGTAGTTGCTTGTTGGATCTACTGCATACATTGTTCCGAGACCTCTATGTCGTAAGTTCTTCTTTGCATCAGTGCGTGCATCCCCTACATGTGGAGATTGCCTTCAATTTCTGTTGTGATGGTGAAGGCATCATCGATCCAAGGCTCATGCGTGCCTTCATGACTTCTTCCTTATGTCGTGCTGCATCGACCTACTCTTTCAGTACTTTAGCCTATTGCATCCGTGCGAGCCTCTGAGTGAGGGCCACCATCTACACAGTTCCTTTGACACTGTCATACTGTTGTTGGAGTTCTCACACCTCTATTTCTAAGCACTAGATGTTGGGGTCCTCCTGTAGATTTGTGAGGACCTCAAATGATTCTTCCAACATGTTGGTGCAGTCTCGCACTACACTGCCAATTTCATCTAGTCCCACTACGCTAGCACTAGTGTGTTATTCTCTGACTTCTGGATGGGTGGATGGCTGTGATTTTAACTACAACTTGGCGATTTGAAGGTTTAGCTCCAACTGAATATTTTTCATTTCCTCCTACAGCCCACGCACCCCTGCTGCTAACCTGTGGATGCGCTCCTCTGCTGGTATGTCTACTGGGATGGCCAGCTTCGAGATGCTTTGGCAAGCTTCATCTATTACCTATACCAGTTGTTGCTAACCTATGGATGCGCTCCTCTGCTGGTATGTCTACTGGGATGGCCAGCTTCGAGATGCTTTGGCAAGCTTCATCTATTACCTATACCAGTTGTTGATATTTTGACACCACTTCATTGTGCCACAAGCTCAATTGTTCCATATTTATTTTCTTCTCGCTCAGGACTTCCAGTGTGTGGCTCTCCCTATCTCGCAGTTCTGTAGTTATATCATCCTACAAAACATATAGGGTCTCTTGCGGGAGTACAATGATATTGGTACCAAGACCCTTTAGCGCGCTAATTGCAGGCCTATCAGCCTCATTTTATCACTAGTGTGCCTTCCGGTAGCAATATGGTATTCATCATCCGTGCACGCAACATCTATTCTGTTGTCATTGTTTTGATGCAAGGCTGGTCCAAAGGGTACCAGCTTGAGGAGGGCACACCTGTAATTCCTGAAATTGTGCTATGAGGGCCACCAACACAATCTGCTTCTCCTACATGAAATTTTGGAGGGCCTCAAAGGTGACATCACGCACTATCTTGCTGATGTCGTGAAAATCACCCTCAGTTAGGGTGATCAGGTCAATAGACAACTTCGATGCCTTGACCTTCTTGTGCGACGCTGTCTGCTCAGCTAGGTGTTGGTGCTTCAACTGTGTGGACATGGTTTGTGGATCCGCGCCCCGTTCTTCTTCCTTTGCTTCCTTCCTATGCGAAGGTGACGTTTGGCCCTTGCTTGCCTTTGTGATTGGAATCTGTGTAGCGCCCTGTTCTACCCACACTTCTACTGCCACTACCTCCTTCCTTCTCTTTTCTGTGAACTGTGTGATGTGCAACTTGGCCTTGTCTTTCTTCCTTTGTGCCGCCGACTACTCTATCTCCTGATGTCTGGAGGATGCCACTCCGGAAGCCATGCCTCTAGTATGTTAAAGATGATGTCATCCATGGCTACAAAGGGTAGCTTTCTCCATTTGGTCGGGTTCTTGCATGCTCTGATGTAAATGTTAAGGATGTCCACTTTGAATTTCATAAAGCTCTGCAGGCTGTTGTAGACAATGGATGACAACTGCGACTTGTGGTTGATCCCCATTCTGAAGTTCATCTCCATGAAGACCCAAAAAATTTTGTTGTCGCAGATCCTCTTGGCATCCTTTGTGGCCCAGAGAGAAGCGTACTTCGTGGCCTCTGGCAAATCTCTGTTAATCATGGGGAATTGACTATTCTCTGGTAAATCCACTGCCATGAGCACTATGGACAGTAGAAGCCATACATAGTGGAATGTTTTTCCCTGTTCTTGAGCTTCGCGGAAATTCTCTAAAAACTCCTTGCAGAGGAACTCAGACCAGTTAAATAGGACTGCCTCCGTGCACTACTCATCCAGTTCTACCACTGATGTGGGTACCTCGTCTGTGCAGCACTTGTGCATAACCTTACCGGAGAGTATTTGTGTTGCCACTTTCACTACTTTGTCACTGATGATGAATATGGCATAGCCCCTCTTATTCTTTTACAACTTGTACTTTTTCTTCATGGCTTCTGCGGTGGCCAAGTCACTGCATTTCCCTTCCGAGATGTCTGCAGGATCCTCTCCTTTGCATGGAAGCCAGGAAATGTAGTGAATGAAGTCTTTCATGACGGGGATGGGCTCCTCTAGCCACAAACACCCATCATGCACCAGGTAGATTAGTTTCCCAATGACAAAAATTATTATTGGGGCACAGTTAAAATGCGACACCCAAAGCAGGTTCAGTAGCTTGACCTTTTCCACTCCGTGCAACCACGTCTGTGATACTAATTCTATAACCCCTCCCATGGTGCTATGCTTGGGCTTTGTGAGGTGCGAAGTCTCAAGGTGAGGGAACTTTTCATGGTTAGTGAGGTCCCAATCATCGAATTTTAAGCTCGGCACCTATCCCAGTTGCGTGCCATCAAAAATAATATTTTCTGGGAGGAGCGGGGTTTGGAGCGAGCTCTTCATCTCGTTAAGGTCCTTGGGCACTCTATCCTTTCCTTTCCATGGGGGGACATAGGTGGGTAACTTTATCGGAAGGTGCGCAGGCTCACTTTCCTCCTCCATGTCTTTGTCCTCATCTTCTGGGATGATTAGGTCCTCCAGGTCTTCCTCTTCTTCATCGGTCTCTATGGTGACAACTTTCCCATTTTCCTCCATCAACAACTTGGTGCGCAACGAGTTTCGCGAGGACACACATATAGTAACCATTACTTGTTTGTCCTTCTTGGGTCTTGGCATGCATGGTGAATTCATGATTTCTGCCTCAATCTCGACACCTTCTGAAGCATCCCACAAAATCAGGGCCTATGCAACCTCTTCAACGGTTAGTTTTGTTATCTCCATAACATCCTCGGTTGTTTCCATCATGTTCGTCCAAAAATATATCACTCACAAATGCAGGGGCTCAATCAAAACTCAATGTACAACAATCAAGGCTCTTCTCAGTAGCTCAATTCGCAATTGACCAAGTGTTGTTTTCTGGGAAGTCCTTTGTAATTTATAACTCTTTTTGAAATAGAATTCAACCATTCCCCCCTAATCTGGTTCATTAATGCTCCCTTGGCAGAAAATTTTCCCAAATCTTGCCCATAAATTGGATCTTAAATGCCTGTCACCCACTCCATTTAGTCTCATGTTGAGCATCCCATCATGAATAGTGACTTCAACGATCACTTTCTGGCCAACCCATGTGGCAGCACAACCCCCCTATGTGTGTTCGTGGACCTTGTGACTCTTTGCTTCTGTGTTTAGCTCCTGGGCAGAATAGTTTATAGTCCTGTGCTTCCTCTCAACTCTCTGGAGTGCTAAGACTATTATTCCTTCAACTAGTCAGGTGGTCACACCACCCGTGTAAATTTTCATCCTGACATTCATCATGTTTCCTAGAGAATACCCACCTTTTATGTCGACATCACGAACTCTACGATCTACAATGCACTACCCTAGTTAATACACTTAGTAATGTGCGATCTAAGCCAAGGCATTAGACTGATCAATTTGTGATGATAGGCCTTAAATCTTTCATTGCGACTGTATGGATCCTCTCTTATCACCCTGATCTTTTTTCTGAGAAAATATTCCATTATCTTGTCCTCCAAATTCTTCACTTCCACATCCACCAGAGTGATTTTATTTCTTAATCATACCTTTCTTCTTCAAGTTCTTGGAGTCTACAATTTCCTTGTTAGATTTTTGCTTCTAAGGTTCCACGAACCGTCATATCTACTAGTGTTATCATGTGCAGTCTAAGCTATTCAAGTACTATAGGGCTTACTACGGTCGCTTCATACTACAACCTTGGCAGTGCTTGCGTGGTCAGGTTTTTGCACGCAGTCCTATAAGCCTAGAGAACTACTCGTACTCATAGGTCCCAGTCAGTCTGCTTCACATTGTGGACCTTGTTCAGTGCTTTGCGTACTTTGTTAAAATATTCTGGGTGGATATTCTTTTGTGCACTTGGTCTTTCCCTACTTCGTGGTCCCAACCAGAGGGGTTATTCTTGCCATTGCCTTACCTGCACCTACTTACTGATCGTGTCCCCTACAGTGAGGACAGTGTGCATTCATATAAGTTTTACACCACATGCCTATATCCACCTAGATTGGTGGGTGCATGGGCCAGTTTGTTCGAAAATTTTGTCTATTAATCACACTGGAGGCTTCCCAAACCACATGCACATCATCCTTCTGCATTTGCACCAGTCCACAAGACTTCGTTGGTGCGTACCCCACCATCTTGCGGACGTAGTGCGTAGTACCCATTTCAGAGCATCCAAGCATTGCTGTTCTGACACTTCTCTTTCAAATCTGTTCAGGAAGTCATCCACCTCGCTTAACCTATCATACGTAGGCAGATCTCTTACCTCTGTTGCTACGCAATGCAGAGACCTTGTCATCATGTTACATTTGAGCGTGGTTAACTTGTGTAATTGGTTCTACCAGCATTCTATCTCCTTGTTGGAATATGATGTGCAGGAGCTTTTGCGCTCCCATGAGATTCAGCCATCCGTAGTTAGATTTACCTAGTCCTGATCTAGCGTAGTTATCTTGTATATGCAATCCAAGTCATCATCGCTATCGTAGTCACACACCGGCTCCGTGTAACGCGATCCTTTTGCAGGGTCTAAAAGTACCACTACATGCAGTGACTTTTTCTCAAAGATCATCTTGCGCTTCTTTAGATTTATCACTCCATTCATGTCAGTTCCCAATCTATTTCCGATCACATGGGGTAGGGATTGTTGTCATCAACAATATCTATCACTTCGAAATCTACTAGCGTGCTTGCTCCTTCAATATCTACCATGATTCCTTGTAATCTCCCAATAGGTAGGATATTTTGTTGGTTCGCCATTCGCAGCTGGATAGGAGACCATTATAGTGTAGGCCTGCCCATGTGATCCCATGTCTGCTTTGGCAAGACGTGCACATCCAATCCTAGATCCAGAATCACTTGGTCCATCTCATATTCCCTGATCTATGTGGTCAATCGCATCTCCCTTCCTATTGGCATTGTGTGCTTCCCGAGCTTCTAGACTACACATGGTTCTCTTGGCGCGGTCCCAACACATCTAGTTATGAGTTCTTGCAACCCCTTTACAACCTTGTTGTCACGCAATAGCTTCATGCATGTCTCCAAGAATGTAGTGAGCATCGATGGGTACATTTCTAGCTCCAGCCTGCCTTTACTTCCTGAAGTGGAGGCATTAGCGAAGCTCCTCTTAGCTTCCATTAAGGTCTCCTTAGTGCACTCTAAACCAAATTATGGTTCCTTCATTGGAGCCTTGTGAACCCAGGTGCTTTCTTCAGGTTGCTTGCCTTTGTCCTCCCTTGTCGTAATACCACTCTAGAGCACGATATTTACATTAGGGTCTTCCTCGCGCGGCTCATACCTCATCATTTGCAGGTTGTAAGTTGGGGGAGGTTGGAGTGATCCTTTATCGTGTAACCTCGCTATAAGTGTGGGACAATCCTCTGTCTCATGGTACAATCACAGGCATAATTCCTTGGCCCTCCGCAATTGTAACATATCAATTGTCCAAGACCTCTTCCTTCCCCCACTCCACCTCGGCCTTGTCCACACCCCTAAAATCTATTTCATGCCATCCCTGCATTCTAGTCAAGGGGTTGCATTTCAACCTGAACTCTGTAGGTAGGAATCTGATCCATCATCAACTCATAACTTCTACAGGTGCACTCATCATGGCCTACTTATCTACAGAAATTATAGAAAAACCGCTATGAATTCTATGTATAATTCTATAATAGATGGCAGTTATCTGTAGCATGCTTTCCTCCTATCTAACAAATCGTGCACCATAATGTAGGTGCCGTGCTTTTTCCTTCTTGTGCTTCCAGTCTAAGTGGAATTGGCCCTCCTCTTGCAAGGTAATTCGTCAACACCAGGCAATGATCCTTGTCATGCCCTTGACCCTTGCATTTTATGCACCATACCTCATCGCACATCTTTAGGCGAGTTGTCTTGTCTTGTTTCAAACTCTGCATCTTCAGGCACAAATTTTTCAACTGCATGTGAATCTGCTGAACTCCCAAGTCAGGATATTATATTGGAGTCTCGTGAAATCTCATCGTGACCTCCAAAGCCTCAGCTTGAGTGGTTGGCCTTTGTTACAACAACACGTTCCCTAGATGCGGTGTTAACGATGCTACAAGCCATTCTCAGTGTTGCCCATCCGTTAATGTCATGTTCACTTCATGGATTGTGCACTTCAGTGTTTGATCCAATTCCCATGAGGTCTCGCCTGGTAGCATTTTTATTTCCTTGAATTCAATGATCGACTGTGCCTCGGACTTTGGCCTGCTAAATTCTTTGTTTAGCACAACTTAGATATCCGCGATCCTTGCATTTAGATTGTCATTAGAATGTTTAATGAACCAAGTCAGTACATGATCCTCCAGAGCGTTGACCAATGTTTCCTTCTTTATATTATCATCCATGACACTCTATGCTTCCCATACAGCTTTTATTACGAACCAAAACTGGTCTGGATCATCATTCCCTACTCCCTTGAACACTGGTAGCTTTATCGTGCTTGCCATACTACTTCATGGTGGTTGCGAAGGTGGTATGGATGATGTTGGGGGTGAAGATGGTGAAATAGGTGGTGGTGTGGGTGGGGGTGGTATGCGTGGAATTCTTTGTCTTATCAAATAGATCATACTTCTTAGCGAGACCTTCACGAGCTCTTCTTCACCCCCTCGTGGAGATGAAATCAAGGGGATAGTCTCTAGTTTTGTGCTATCTTCGTTTCTATAGATTCTCCCACATTGCATAGCCCCAAACATCAATTTATTCGCATAACCCGCTTTTCACACAGTAGCATTTTAATCCAAGTGTTCAAAGATTTAACGTACTTACCTTGCGGTCCCTTGAGGAATCATTGCTCTGCCTCGCTATAGCTGACTAAAGTATCTACCACGAATTTGGTGATGAATCCTCCTATGATTCAATCGAGCCAGTGATTGATAGTGTGCATGATCTTATCTTTTGATGCTTCCAGTTTGCACACCAATTCTGGAGTCCACACAATATGTTTGTTGAGTTTACACCTTCCTTGGCTATCTGCTAGCTTTGCGATCCACTCACACAACTCAGTGGGGAAGGATGCAAAGAAAATTTCGTGGATCTCCGCATACAAGTAGTACTCTAACCACTTTTCCTTTGATAATTGCAAATTCTTGTTTTCTTGCGCTGTGAAGTCGTGAATATTTCTGCCCAACCAATCTTCAATTCCTTTCTTTGTCGCATTCTAGTGATATGACATCAAACATCTCTATGCATATCCCAGTCCTAGCAATGGAACCATTTGTTGGCTTGTTGGGGCTTGACCCAAGTTTAGAGTCAATTAGCTAAACAAATCCCTGTACTACTGGCCCTTTCGGCAACAGTCCACAGAGTGCAGATTGAGGTCTCACCTGAAGTAGTATGGGAGGGTGCTAAAACTAGGTTTCCACACCCTTGAGATGTTTGAGAGGTATAAATGGTTCTTTTTTTGTTCCTGTGCACAGGTCGCTTCGCACACTTTTCTTTCCTCACGGCCTGATACACTGCCTTCGGACAACCCTAACCAAGGGTTGTGTCATGCTCTATGTTATTACCTGAGATCTTACTTATCTTCCAGTGCTAATTAATTACCTTCACCTACATGAATATATTAAGTTATAATTATCAATACACAACATTCATACATGATCACGCAGTAAATAAATAGTATACCTGCAAATTATATCCAATCATGCGTTAAACTAGGAAAATATACACAAAATTATAGCAAAACTTCTCTTTATTGATTCTCCCAATGGTTATAGACTCGACCTGCCCTGCGCACTCAGCTGCAGGGATCCACGCACTCAGTTACGGACTACTAGGTCTCTACGCACTCAGTTGCGGATCCTTCTCCTACTCTACGACCCACAGACACACTTCACACTTCGACTTAATCACTTAGACTTCTCATGCTTTTCTTCTATTTGTTTCTTAGTTAGTTTCTACACTTAGAGCCTCTCTCTATTTATACAATCCCATGGTCTGTAGACCATGGGTAGGTCTATCCAGTCGACATTACATTACAAAAAATAGGGTGGACAACCCTGTGACTCTATTATACTTTTGCACCCCGCGCCCACAATTCGCGGAGCTTTTACAAAAAGATTTGGTCAAAACTTGGGCTTTAAGCCCCAAAACATGCCTTGGGGGGATTCCATTCCAAACAATTCTAATCATTTTGTATAAGTACCAAGTCAAATTTTCCTCTAGGGGGAGATTTTCATTAGTCTTCTTGTGGAGAGAGCTCGTATTTTTGCAGCTCCATTGTATTTTCTTGCAGGGGTGTAATTGTATTGATGAAAATAATGAAGATTGGTGTTAGGTTCAGCTTCTAAATCTTGTTCTTCTCCATAGGACTCTGATTTTCCTTGGGCTTGGCCATTCCAAGAGACTCAGAGCCCTTTTGTATCATTTTCTTTTCTTCTTGTCACTTCTTATTCACATGCATCTCTTGTTCTTGTTTCTTTCTATTTATACATTTAGTATTAATGATTTCTTGTTGTAGGTTTGGGTTAAATGGTTGATGTAATTTATTTTGTAGGATCAAAAGAATCATTTCATCCATGGAAAAGCTTTGGAATTTCATAGTAATCATTGAACTACTTGGATTAGTTTTCTTATTCCCAAATCTAGATTTCTAGAAATCCTTTGTAGCAAAGAACAATAAATTTCTGCTTTTTTTTAGAGCATGCTAACAAGCTTCAATAAAATTGATTCCACTTGAATTAGATCAAAAAAAATTTAATTTAATAAAAAAATTTACCCCATTGCATTTTCACTTGATTAGGTTAGACATTTGATAGATTTACTAGGTCACTAGTTCTCAAATTTCTCGATTTTAGACTAGTAATTTTCCATTATTTAATAAATATTTCCCATGTACAGGTGAATTTGTGGATAGGTGCAAACAATAGTGTGTTGGTGCAGGATTTCTACATTGTATGGAGACCTTATTTCATTAGCCTCATCCAATCCATATCCACCTATGATTGCCAAAATTCATTAAGGCCTCAATTCGAATTCTTGTTTTATAAGGAAAACTTGCCATTTCCATTGAGAAAATCTAACCATCTTAAACATTTTGTTTGAATTATGAGTAGTTCTTACCAATTCCATGCCTTTTTCCCTCCTTATTCACCTTTCCCAAGCTCCATTCCACCTTCTAGACCACTTCCTAAGCTTTCGGCCCGTTCCTGTAGTAAAATAGTGGACCTATAGGAAAACTAGTACATCCTGTAGACAACCTGTAGGAAAACTTGTAGCAGCCTATTTTGAGCCCAAATTGAGAAAAATCATCATTTAAGCTAGGATTAGGCCTCTAATTGACCTGAAAGCCATCAAAACCATTTTACCCCTCTTCGTTCACACCTGTCTCCCATTCAAAAGAACAAGGAAAGATTAGAATTTGCATTTATAAAATGAAAAGATAAATAAAAATAGTTCTTTTTATTTCTTAATTAGCACATGCATGCAACAATTAATACTCCCTAGATTAGATTCCATGCTCGGTTAATTTAACTCATCACATGTGATAAATAGGGTTGAGTTAGGTTTCTTTTACATTTAGTTCATGATCTTTATGCAATTAGAATATGTTTCTTTCCTTGTACTTTATTTCTTGCAATAGGTCAGGGTTTCCATTTCGAGCAGTTCATTTTTTACAATTAGTTTAGGATTTGATTTCAGTACATGCACTCCATTACATCATGACAACAAAGGAAAGAAACGTTGTATGTGCACATATAGTGCTGATACTTCTTAATTTTGTACCTCAGGTTGATAATTAAAGTTGGTAGCCTTGGGAGTTGCATCATTCTTGTTGCAATACCGAGGCTCATCACTTTTTGGTGTTGTTGTTGGGGAGGTGTCAAAGTATTCATTGTTTTCTTCCCTAGTTGATTCATTTATTTTTACTTTTTGCAAAAACATAAAATTATTTGCATTAGGCATATTTCATTTCAAAAATAGAAAAGTGAATTGCATTAGTGTTTTCATTCAATCATAAAAACAAAAACAAAAAAATATCCAACACCAACCCAACCCCCCCATTTGATCATGTGGTGCAGTAAGAGCCACATCACCATTCACTTTTGCAAGTAGAAGAAGAAGATGGAAAATAATGTAGAAAAAATGGATGGAGATGATGACAATGAGGAAGATCCTCTCAGATTTCCCATTCAATATATTGATGGTAGTGTGCATATGAAGAACATCTCTCTATCTTTTCTTCCAAAATTTCATGGTCTAAGGTTAGAGGATCCGAAAAACCTTTTTATTTGAATTTCAAATTGTGTGTAGATATTATGGTTACTTATTAAAAACTAAAAAACTAAGATTGGTTCTGGCAACATTGAAGGATAGAGCTCTTAAATGGTTCATGAGTTTAGGGACTAATTCAATAAGATCATGGAATGATATGCAAAATATATTTCTAGAAAACTATAAAGATCATGATCTTAAAGAAGAAATCTTTAGAATGAATCAAAGAGAAGATGAAAGTCTAGAGGATCTAATAGAGAGGTTCATATATAATGTTAAGAGGGAAAAGCCACATCATTTAGGGTTTGCCACACTAAAAACCTTGTTGGGCATGGAATCCCCCCCAAGGCATGTTTTGGGGCTCAAAGCCCAAGTTTTGACCCAATATTGTTGTAAAGCTATGTGAATTGTGGGCGTGGAGCATGAAATTATGATAGATTCATAGGATTGTCCGCCTTAGTTTTATAATGTAATGTCAGCTAGATAGACCTACCCATGGGCCGCGGACCATGGGATTGTATAAATAGAGCAAGGCTCTAAGTAGATAGAAGAAGGTAGAGAGAGAAGAGTCTAACTACCTAAGTGAAGTGTGTCTTTGGGCCATAGAGTATGAGAAGGGTCTGTAGTTGAGTGCACAGAGGCCTAGTAGTTCACAACTGAGTGCGCGGACCCTTGTAGCTGAGTGCACAGGGCAGAGTCAAGTGTGTCACCGAGGAAGGAATTAATATTGAGAATTTTGTTATCATTTTGTGTATCTGTTATCAAGTTAATTAATGGTTGATATAATTTGAAAATATACTGTTTATTTACTACGCGCACTTGTATGAATGGTTTATGTTGTTAAGTATAATTTAAAGCATGCAAGTAGGCTAAAATAACCAATTAACATTGGAATACCAATAAGATATTGGGTAGTAACATAGAGCGCGATGCTCAGCCCCTAAGTAGGGCTGCGCGAAGGCATTATATCAGGTGGAAAAGGATGGGAAAGTGTGTGAAGCAACCTACGCGCAGGGTCAAACCGCATACCACTTGAACTCATCAAACATCTCCAGGGTGTAGAAACCTGGTTCTAGCACCCTCCCTTACTACTTCGGGTGAGACCTTAGTCCGTGCTCCATAAACTATTGCTGAAAGGGCCAGTATCGAGATTTGTTTGGCTAAATTAACTCTGAACCTAGGTCAGGCCCCAATAAGCCAACAAATGGTTTCGTTTCTCAGACCGGGATCTGCATAGAGATGTTTGATGTTGTATCGCTGGAATCTGACAAAGAAAGGAATTGAAGAGTGGTTGGATAGGAACATTCATGAGTTCAAGGTGGAGGGAAATAGGAATATGAGATTATTAAAGGAAGAGTGGTTAGGTTTCTACTTATATACAAAAATCCATGAATTTTTCTTTGCATCCTTCCCCTCTGAGTTGTATGAGTGGATCGAGAAGCTAGCAGATAGTCAAGGAATGGGTAGGCTCGATAAATCTATTGTGTGGACTCCAGAGTTGGTGCATAGAATAGAAGCATTGGTAGATAAGATCACATGTGCATTGGATCACTGGCTTGATCAAATTATAGGAGGATTTGTCACCGAGTTCACGGTAGATACTTCATTCAGCTATAGCAAGGTGGAAAGACACTTCCTCAAAGGACTGCGAGGTAAGTACATTAAATATTTGAACACTTGGATTAAAATGCTACTGTGTGAAAAGTAGGTTATGCAAATAAATTGATGTTTGAGGCTACACAAAGTGGGAGGATCTACAAGAATGAAGGTATTGCAGAACTAGAAAGTGAGGAAGAGCTCACAAAGGTCTCACCAAGAAGTGCGATCACTTTGATAAAGAGTGAATTCTGCACATACCACTTCCACCTGCACCACCACCAGTTTCACCATATTTAACCCCGTCTTCGCCCACACCACCTTCACCACCATGACAATTCAAGATGGCAAGCGCAATAAAATTGTCGGTGTTCAAAGGAGTAGGGAATGAAGATCTGGACCAATTTTGGTTCATGGTAAAGGCTATATGGGAAGCGCAGGGAGTCACGAATGAAAATATAAAGAAAGTAATGCTGGTCAGTGCTTTGGATCGCACACTGACATGGTACATTAAGCACTCCAATGACAATCCAAATGCAAGGATCACATATATCCAAGTTGCGCTATACAAGAAATTTAGCAGGCCAAAATTAGAGACACAATCAATCATCATATTTAAGGAAATCATGATGTTTCTAGGTGAGACACCCTAGGAGTTGGATCAGAGACTGAAGTGTATGATTTGTGAAGCCAACATGACCATGATGGATGGGCAACACTGTGCATGGTTTGTAGCATCACTAAGGCCGCATCTAAGGAACACATTGTCCTAGCAGAAGCTATCCACTTAGGCCAAGGCCTTGGAGATCGCAATGAGACTGCATGAGACCCTGATAGAAGATCCTAACCTGGGAGTCCAAAAAATCCGTGCGTAGTTGAAAAACTTGTCCCTTGAGATGCAGAGTTTGAAACAAGACAGGACAACTCGCCCAGAAGTGCATGAGGAGGTACGGTGTGTAAAGTGCAAAGGCCATGGACATGACAAGGACCATTGTCCAGTATTTGCGAACTACCTGGTGGGACGAGGACCAATTCCATTGAGACCAGAGGCACAAGAAGGACCGAGTGCAGTGCCTACATTATGGTGTGCGATTTTTCAAATAGGAGGAAAGCATGCTATAGATAATTGCCATCTATTACAGAAGTATATGCAAAATTCCCAGCATTTGTTCTGTAATTTCTGCAGGTCAGTAGGCCACGATGAGCACACCTATAGAAATTATGAATTGATGATGGATCAAACTCCTACCTATGGAGTTCAGATCGAAACATGGGCCCTCGATCAAAATACAGGGATGGCACACACTGGATTTTAGGGGCGCGGATGAGGTCGAGGTGGAATGGGACTAGGAAGAGGTCACAAACAACTGATATGGGGCATTATGCCCGTGATTGTACAAATCCGACGAGATCATCATGCTTATACTGTGCCCAGTTTGATCATGAGACAGAGGACTGTCCCACGCTGATAGCAAGGTTTTGTGATAAAGGAGCACTCCAACCTTCCCCAATTGAGAACCTATAAATGATGAGGTCTGAGCCACGTGAGGAATCCCTGAATGAAAATATCATGCTCCGAAGTGGTATTACGATAGGAGATGACAAAAGGTAAGAAGCCCGAAGAGGGTACCTGGGTTCACAAGACTCTAACAAAGGAACTAGAATTTGATTTGGAGCGCACGAAGGAGACATTCATGGAAGCTAAGAAGAGCTTCGCAGAGGCCTCCACTTCAGGTAGTAAAGACAAACTGGGACCGAAAGTTGACCCATCAATGCTCACTATGTTTTTGGAGACATGCATAAAGTTGTTGCATGACAACAAGGTTGTGAAGGGACTACAAGAACTCATCACTAGATGTGCTAGGACCGAGGCAGGGAAACTGCGTGTAGTCTGGAAGCTTAGGAAGCACACAACGTGAATAGGAAGAGAGATGAGATTCACCGCGCAAATTGGGGAATATGAAATGGATCAAGTGATTTTGGATCTAGGATCAGACGTGAACATCCTACCAAAGCAGACATGGGAGCGTAGCGGTAGGCCTACGCTACAATGGTCTCCTATTCAATTGATGCGAACTAGCAAAAGATCCTACCTATGGGAAGATTGCAAGAAATAATAGTAGATATTGAAGGTGCGAGGGTGCTTGCAGATTTCAAAGTGATAGAGATTGTTGATGACAACAATCCCTATCCCATGCTGCTAGGAATAGATTGGGCCACTGACATGAATGGAGTGATAAATCTAAAGAAGTGCAAGATGACTTTTTAGAAAACGTCACTGTGCGTAGTGCTACCTTTAGACCTTGTGGAAGGATCATGCTACAGAGAGCCGGTGCGTGACTACAATAACAATGACAATATAGACTGTATCTTCAAGATAACCACGTAGGAGTAGGACTATGTAAATCCAATAGTAGATGGCAGACGCTCATGGGAGCATGAAAGCTCCTACATGTCAAATTTGGATGAGGAAATATAGCGATGGTAGAACTGGTTACATGAGGAAACCATGCTCAACTGTAACACGATGACAAAGTCATTGCGCTACATGGCAACAGAGATAAGAGATCTACCTATGTATGATAGGTTGAGTGAGGTGGATGATTTCTTGAACAAAGATGAAAAAGAAGTGTCGAAACAACAGCGGTTCGATTCTTTGAAATGGGTACTATGCGCTATGCCCGCAAGGTGGTGGGGTATGCGCCAGCAAAATTTTGAGGACTGGCATGAATGTAGAAGGATGACACACATGTAGTTTGGAAATCCTTAGATGCAGATGAAAGCCAAATATGACCAACAAAACAACCTATACGCCCACCTGTCCAGATGGGTACAAGCATATGGTGCACAACTTGCACAAAGGCACACCATCTGCATGGAAGGAAACATGATCGGTGAGCAGGAATGGGCAAGATGGCGTGAATGATGACTAGGAAGTATGGTAAGACTAAGCATGAAGAAGCATATCCACGCAGAAACTTTTGAAAAAGCACGCGAAGCACTGAATGCGGTCCACCATGTGAGGCGAACTGACTGGACTTGTGCATACCAGTGGTTCTATGGGCTTATAGGACCATGCGTAAAACCCTAACCACGTTGGCACTTTTGAAGCTAAAGTATGAAGCAGATGCTGTAATCCCTATGGAGCATGCAAAGCCTAGTCTGCATAGAATGGTACTCATAGATATGATGGTTTGCAAAGCCCAAAAAGAAGGGATCACACAACCACAAGAAATAGACTGTATGGGACTTGAGGAAGAAATCCAATAGGGAAACCTTAGACTCCACAAACTTGAAAAGGAAAGGGTACGGTTAAGGAAGAAAAGCGCTTTGTTGGATGCGGAAGTCAAGAAGATGGAGGATGAAATAATGAAAGATTTTCTTGACAAAAAGACTAGAGTGGTAAGGCAGGAGGCGTACGGTCATGATAATAGGGTTAAGGCCTATGACCACATATTGATCAGTTCGATTCCTTGGCTTGGACCACATATTGCTAAGCATAGTAACCAGGGTAGCATAGTAACCCGTGTGACCATTGAAGTCACTATTCATGATGGGATGCTTGGATTGAGGCTAAATGGAGTGGGCAACAGGCATTTAAGACATGATTTATGGGTAATATTTGGGAAAATATACCGCCAAGGGAGCATTAATGAGCTGGATTTGGGGGGGGAAATCGAATTCGAATTCAAAAAGTGTTATACAATGCAAAGGGCTTCCCAAAAAACAACACTTGGTCATTTACAAATTGAGTGATTGAGCAGAGCCCTAAGTATTGTGAGTCGAGCATTGATTAAGCCCCTAAATTCACGAGTGATAGATTGCTGCACAACTACAATGATAACAACTAAGGATGGTATGGAGATAGCAGAGGTGACCGCCAGTGAGGCCGCGTAGGCCTTAAGTATGGGGGATGTTCCAGAAGGCACTGAGATTGTGGCAAAAATCATGAAATCACCGCGCACGCCAAGACCCAAGAAGGATAAACAAGAAATGGCTCCTGTACGTGTGTCCCCACGGAACCCGCTGTGTAGCAAACTGTCAATGCAGGAGAAAGGGAAAGTTTTCACTATAAAAGTAGACGAAGAAGAGGAAGATTTTTAGGATCTTACCATCGTAGAAAAAGAAGATGAAGGCATGGAGGTGGATACTCAACCTAGGCACTTTGTGAAAAAACTACCCGTCTATGTCCCCCTGTGAAAAGGGAAGGCCAAAGTGCCCAAGGACCTGGATGAGACAAAGAGCTCGCTCCAGACCCCACTCTTTCCAGATGGAATTATATTTGAAGGCATGCACTTGGGCCACATACCGAACATGAAATTTGAACATTGGGACCTCGCTGACCACAAGAAGTTCCCTCACCTAGAGACCGGGAACCTCATGAAGTAAAACACTATAGGGGTAGTGACAATGTTAGAGCCATCGAAGTGGTTGCGCAAAGTGGAAAAGGCTAGGTTGTTGAACCTACTTTGGGTGACACATTTCCACCGCACCCCAATAACCATTTTCGCCATCAGGCAGCTGCTCTACCTAGTGCATGATGGGTGCTTGTGGTTGGAGCAACCCATCCCCATCATGGCTGAATTGATTCATCGTGTCTCCCATCTTCCATATAAAGGAGAAGACTCCGCAACCATATCGGAAGGAAAGGGTAGTGATCTGGCCATCACGGAGGTCTTATAGACATTTTTGGGCGCTTCAACCCCAATCATAAATTTCCATAAACTGAGGGCTCCTAAGTCCCTAAAAGTGTTGCTTCATTGCCTAAAGGAACAAGGTCAGCTGATTACATCATCTCCCAAAATTTCTCCACTCAAAACTACTCATAAATGGTCAAAACTAGACCATATTGAAAGTTCAATGCAGAGGGTGCGATGCATATCACCTTCCCAATGTACAAGGTGCGATGCATACTGAATTGCTCCTTTGTAGGGTGCGATGGTCGGGAATGGACAAATGGCAGGGACAAAAATGCGAGGTGGAAGATCATGGAATATTCCAGAAGCTTCCCCTCTGACACTTTCCTCTCTATTTTCGACCAGGGATGAATAAGAGATCATCATTCTCCAAGTGGAAGCAGGAAATATCAAAGAGAGGACACTAATCAAGATCCTAGAAGATGACTCACCTCTCTGTAATCATCTATATATGGATCCCTAATCACAAAGATCCAGAGGTTGGAATTTTGTATCTTATAGAGAAGTGTTGTTGGTTTTCTGGTGTACATTCATAGTGTTAGGGTGATCTAAGCTTTGCTTGAGGTGAAGAAGGGCTTCCTAGCTAGAGGATGATGTTGGGTCAGAGCATATGGTTGTAATCCTCTTGCTACTTTTCATATTAATAAAGTTATTATTGTTTTCTTCCATATTCTTGTGTACTTGTTTATATATGAATTTATATGGTTAATACACATCATATCCTGTATTATTTATGAATTTAGATCTTTGTTTCTTCGATAGTAGTATGTTGTTGTGATTCCATAGGTTCTTTTGAAGCTGGGCAGATGAAGAAGAAGCGGCGAAGCTCTATCAAGAAGGAGAGGAAATCAAGCGCGAGACTCAGGTTGGTCTTCTTGGTTCTCCTCTTATCTATTTCCATAAAAGAAAACAATAGTAGACTTTACTTGTTTGTTTCTAAGATAGCCACCTATCTTAGTGGGAATATCAGCATCCAAATGGACACTATTCCCAGTAACAAAATGGTGACTCCACTGGGGAGCGACTAGATTACTTGTTAGCCTATCTATCCTTGTTTCTTTCATAAACTTATAGACGGAGCCTAAAGTCAAGCCAGCTAGCCTTCAAACTGCATTTGTTATACAAATGCAAAGTAGATCAATGCTGCTTTAGTCTATCTCTGGGTTTTGTTTATGAATTAAACAATAGATCTACAAGCAATCTAATTGCCCTAAGTGGTCGCTCTAGTAACCTCTTTAGATCACCCCTGTGTTTTACATACATTGATCTTCACTTACTCGGCCTAAACACCTGAACTATATTGCAAACTGTGAGTGAAAACCTATTTAAAGTCTCGCACTGCTACCATCACACCCTGCCTTCAAGGCAGTCTGTATGCATCACACTTCCCGAGTGCAGTAGGTGCACTGCATACTGGTTTCACTGTGTAACAGGTGCGATGGTCAGGGAAGGTTAACTTTACCCTCAAACTGTGGTTTTTCTCACTATTTTCAGTCCTATTCAGGAGTTTTGTTGTCTGTAGTCAGTGTACTTCTATGAAAACCCCATTCTCTTGCATTATTCTGCCTCAGTGAAAAGAACTGTAAATGTTTTTTATGTATTGTGTGCTTTTTTCAGTTCTCTTTTGCAAAAAAGTAGCATAGTCGAACTGTCGTCTCTAGATCTGAAAGTGTCGTAGCTGTCGTTTTCAGTTTTGGAAAGCAATCCCATTGTTCTTGATAGTCAATTATACAGTTACTATTGCATAGGATTTGAATTAGTCATTTTAAAGTGTCAAAAAGCAATTTTCATTTCAAAATCACAAAGTGTCTCTTTTGCTTTCACTTCATTTTGAAAAATAATTTTGTTGAGTATTGTCGCTTTAAAAGTAATTCAGATTTGCACATAGCTTTCTTAACATCATTCACATTAAGAAGGCTGAAAACAAATACATGCATATCCATTTTCATTTTGATTTCTTGGCTTGATTTAGAATTGTGCATTTAGCGTGTGCTCTGTGCTCTATGAAGAAAAGATTCTTGACTTTCTTCCTTTAGTAGATAGGATTTTCATTGCTGAAAGAATATTAAACGTTTGTTTATCATCTTAGGCTACATTTTAGGAATTATATGCACATCATGCGATGAAACTGAAAGGCAAATTGTTAAGCAAGATCAACTTAAAATAAATTCAATGAATCTAACAACACTTTGGAACTTAACGCACAACATTTAGAGCTCTAGGCTAGAGACGTACTCCGGTGTCATAAAGCCTGGTAACTATTGTTTTCAGTGTTGATTGGGTGATTCCTCCACTTTGAGATGGCAAGTGCTAGTACGGGCTTGTGCTCCCACATACTGTTGAGTATATATTGGGAGACCACAATAGGCTGCATCCTTTATCCTTAGGAAGCCATGTCTACCACCCTATCGATCGCAATGCACTGAACACATCATTCGGGAAGATTGACTACCGTACTGTAAAATGTATTCTGCAGTTTTGTGATTGGTTTGGTAATCCTATCTGCCTAGATCTCTAGAGAAGTCCATTTTTCTCCTTTTCAGACTCCTTAAAGGAAAAGGTCCTCTGAGCACTTGTCACTTCAGGCTCAATAAAAATCGAAGGCAACTAGAGTCATCTTTTGTTTCTTCTCGATTCTTTAAAATTGAAAAAATAAGTTGTGTCAAAGCGTCTAAAAATTTATTTTAAATAGGAATAACATCACAAATTCCCCCGTTGATCTTCAGGTTGATAAAATGGAGTCTACCAACCAAGGATTTCCCCTTGGAGGAAATGCTAGTCCCTTCTCCTCTTGGGGAGATGTTGGTGCACCCCATATGACCACTTTTTCACTTCCAGGATTGAAAATTGGTTTCCCTGTCTCGCTCTTCTCAACCTTTGTCGTTCAGAATCCCGTAATTACTGAATAGTCAAATCAGCAACTAGACGACACTAGAGTTGCCTCCTGACCTTCTACTTCGTTTGATTCTCCCTCTCCTCCTTCCTCTTCACTTGATAAAGCCGATAAAGCTAAAAATCAAGTAACTGAGAAGAAGAAGAAGTAGAAAGAGAAAAAGGAAAAGAAGAAAAAGGAACCAAAATTGAAAGGGGGCAATGTCACACGGAATGAGTCGATCTTGCGTACAAGATAGACCTTCCTAGAATCTAAAGAAGACCTAATGAAAAGCAAACCAACCAGACACTATCTTTCTCTAAATATGCTTTTATAAATAATGGCAAACAAGTGTGTTTAGGGCCTACCTTATGTCCAACGCAAGTTTGGGGATGCCCTCGCTCCTTCGATCCAAATGAGCTCCTTTGTCGCGAACCTGCAAACACAAACAAGGCAAACAAATTAAATAGCACCTGAAAAGCCAATATCAGAAAACATATTTAACATGAAAGTCAAGGAGTCCATGAAACAAATAACATGAGATACTTGTTGAGAAAAATGAGTCTGATTGTGTTAATTCAAAAGAAGAAGAACTTTACAACCTTTTCCTTGACGCTGTACAAGCTCCTCCTAGGGTCCAACAAGAAGTCTCCTCTACTTTGACAAGTTTCACTCACTCCCCAATGATGCCAAAAAGGTATGTGATCTCTCCTCTTAAGCTCAACTAGGAAGTCTTGATTTCACCAGCATTTACCCTCAAAAATGTTCAGCTTCTAACCTCCCTAGCCACTAACCCAATGCCTCAATTTATAGTGCAATGGAAGGAAGTTACTAGGTCCTCCTTCAAAGGGATAGAATCCTCCTTCAAAGGGATAGCTCCTCCTAACAAGGGATTAGCTCCTTCTCTTTTGGGATGCATGAACAACTTTGGAGTGAACAATCCACGTCAAAATTCCTTCTAAGATCATCTAGAATTAACCCAAAGTGAGTTTTTTAAGATAAAAATTGCACCTTTTGACTTTCACAGGGGTACGTACCCTCCCCTTTACAGAAAGAGAGTATAAGTACGCAAGTAATATAAACAAAGGGTGTGGGCCTGTAGGAAAAAGTGAGAGAAAGTGCGGAACCAGAGTTACATTGTTTTTTGAGGTCTTTCTCTCATTTCCAAAGCTTATTTTGAAGAGCTGAGGTCTGAGACTTGCTTAGGAGGATAGTACAAGTGATGATAGACCCATATTGACTGTAAATAATCAAGGTGACGATATTTTTGTGTAACAGATTGCCCCATAAAGTGCAAAGTCTGTAGTAGACGAAGATTTCATTTATCATTTAGGAAGAGTGAAGCACTTTATCATTTCAAGGATCATCTCGCGGAGAGCCCGGTTGGAACCTGTAAAAACATTCAATGCAAAATATATATATGAGATCATATCATCGTTGAGGTAGGCATTCCCATACTCAGATAAATACTGACTAAAAAACACTAACTACTGCTCTGATATAGGAATGATCTTGTAACACATCATAAGTATAGACACATGTGGACACAGTATGGACGTAGCCATCTGTTTATGAATAGTCCATAGTATAATGAATACAAAATTCCTCGCAGCCTGGATGGTGGAAACTAGATCCAGGGTCTTCATTTCTCTTTCCTGAAACAGTACGATTCTATCCATGCGAATGAATGTGTCGAAGTCGAACATGGTAGAAACCGCTTGATTACCATTCAATGACGTAAAATGTTAACAAGCATGAGAGAAACCACCAATAATGACAATGGCTCTCAAAGTACTCAGTACAATCCATGAGATGTGATAAGATGTGTTGATGTCGAACATGTCACGAAATCCTTTGATCAAAAGTCAATGATGCAAACTGTTGTCAAAGGCGAGAAACCTGCCATTGAGGCATGCAGATCTCAAGGTACTGACGATTTCTAGATCATCTTTCTAGATAATGAGTTGAAGTCGATAAAAAGCGATCCGTCATAAGCGAGCCCACAACACGAAATCATAGATCAAGTTGAAGAAATTTAGTTGCAAGGGCTGACTTAGGGATGGTCAATATGGATGACAGACATTTTGCAAATGAATGGATTATTTGCACTGACCTCTTGAACACATAACGACACAACAGATGGTTTGGTGACAATTGACCCAAAGTTAATACCCTGAAACCGGCTGAAGAATTTCAATGTTGTTTAATCAACTGTTAGGCAAAGGATTTCCCAACCCAGGTGAATGAAAGTGTCATGTTCAAGAGTGGTTACAAAGTATGATAAACAGATTCATTTTTCTCTCTTTTTCCCCCACCATTTTTGGCAAGTACCTCTTTAATTTTTACAATCTTGAGGAGGATAACATATGCTTGATTATAAGCTCACCCTTCGGGTGAGTCCAACTTAGTTTAAATTCGAACCCTAAGAAGGAGTGGTCTGTTCCTGTTTGTAATTGAACAGGTCCTTTACTATCTAAATTTTAACGAGTCTAATATAGGAGAAACTCGGTGTTTTTCATTTTTAGAGAGTCTGAAAAACTTAAGAAGACTCCAGGGTTGCCTTTTTCGTAAATTTGTGTCTACCAAGCCCGAAAAAGTATAAATAATACTTGAGAGAACCACTTGATCATTTACAACCAAGGAGTACTTTTCGTCATTAGTGTCTTTGATCCGAAAAAGTAAAAAAGCGATCAAGGACACGTCATTTTATAACCAATATCGAATTTGAAAAGACAAAATCCGGCAATCTTTTTATGTTTTTACGGTCGGAAAAGAGTTGTAAATGGACCGTCTTTTAATTCCGTTTTAACGAGCTTAAAAGAAAAAACTCGGCAATCTTTTCATGTTTTAGGAGTCAGAAAAGAGCTTAAAGGTGACTCTAGTGTTGTTTTCATTGAAAATGATAGATTTCGCTTGAATAATCCATTATCTTGCAAAAAAACACAAACATTACTCATACCTGTTTGAAATGGATAAAAATGTCGCAAGAATACCTTTTCAAAGTGAAACATAAACAAATATGAAATTTATTTACTCAAGAAACTTATAAAAAGGGCCTTTTACCATTCAGTTTTACCGTTTGTGATTTGGGTGAGAAAATAGTGCTTTTGCTCAGAAAACTTCCCGTGAAGATTGCAGAAAATCCAACCGTCGGAATCGAACGTCGTCTTCTCCAGGTAATCCACATCATCCTACTCTTAATTTTTAACCGTTTCAATTTTCATTTTAGTCTTTCATTTCATTCTTTGGGAGGGTTTTTAGGCATAAAACCAATGCTCGGGGTCCGCAGGTTTATGACCGTGGACCTGCGGACCTCGACTTTTTCTCCATTGGGAAAAATCTCGGGGTCCGCACCTTACGTGTAGACAAAGTGCGGTCCCACGCATTGTCTCTAACACTTAGGGTGCGATCCCCGCCGCGAGGGTTTTTAACCCAAAATGTCTAAAAAACGGACCAATGAAAACATTTTCTAGCATTCTAATTCATCTTTATGCTTGATGCAGGTAGTACATCATGCTAGATTGGCGCGAACGACAACACAAGGACGTGGATGCTGCTGCACGGAATCATCAGCCTTCACTTGATGCTTTGAGGGTGTGCGACTTGTACAAATACTGGGCCATTCCTGGCATGAGGGCTCAGGTGGATTTCTTACAGTGGATGGTTGACAGATGGAGCGTTCAGGACCAGTGCTTCTTTATTGGTGGCCACCAACTCGAATTCGAGCCGACGGATATATATTTCTTGACTAGTTTGCCTAAGAGAGGTGCTAACTTGACTTTGTTCGGGACTAGGGTAGGTGGCCAGTCTGTCGATAGCCTCCGGCTAGAGTACTGCAACAGCCAGGCTAGAGACAAAGGGATAGATATAAAGACCATATCCCGTCCTGAGCTCATGGTGATTGCGTTCACTGTTACTAGAATTTGTGGAGCTGCCGCATTACATATTGCCACCGGATCCTAGATGCGTATGGTAGTTGATTGCTTCCGAGGCACCATCTTCAACTTGTGCGATGCTGCGTTGGCCAATGTGAAGGGCCAATTGACCAGGGCCAAGAACGAACGACTTAAGACTTTTGGTTATGGGGCTTTAGTCGTGAGTTTTGGCATGGACAGGGTTCCTATGCTGATCCCACAACACCTTACTGTTGGAGTTGGGCTTCCTCGAGAGCCCAAACTGATGCGATGGGTCATAGTTATGGCCCGTCATCCTGATGAGGGGACCAAGGTCGTTCGGTTCAAACCTGAGTATTTCCAATGGTTGGAGAACCAGGTTTTTTCTATCCAGAACTTCCCTTATGCTGGGATTAATTTTCGTGGAGACCCAGACATGGCTCTTCCTCCAGGGGAGCAGTGGGACGACTCAGGTAAAATCATTTTTCAACATTTTCCTAATTTTAATTTTTTTATTTTTATATCATCCCAAAACTGATAGTAAAAATTTTCAAAATGCAGATGTGGGCCCACAGTGACCAGCCGCTCTCCGGCCTTACGAGAGAAAACAACCAGTTGCACTGGCTCCAGTACCATAGGACGAATCAGCGGAGACCTTGGCCGAGCTGGAGAGTCATTTAGAGCACTTGACAGGGGACATGCCCGAGACCAGTATAGATGACATCCCTCTTCGACTTCAGCGTTACGTGATTGGAGTCCCAGGACCCTTTAGGAGGTTCCATTCTAAGGTGGCCCGTGCAGTGGTTTCATATCGAGATCATCACGAGTGATGGGATGATCGCCTATTGTAGTCACATGTGACATTTTGCTTTTTGTACCTACCATTTTTGCCGATCATAAGGTGTTCTTCAACCTATGATCGAGGACGATGTATATTTGAACACACTCCTATATTATATGATATCATTATTACCAGCTTGTCTTGTCAAACATGTTATGGAATGTTTTTAAATTTACTTGTATGATTATTGCACATTTTTACTTAACATTTGAGAAGAAATTGCATCTGCTAATGTATTTAAAGATCTTGGAATATGTTGATATTCAATATAGTCAAATTCACGTTCCAAGAGACGCACTCTCAAAAATAATCTTAATAAAGCTAGATTTCTAATGGCGTAAACTCTATTAAGCTGCAATACAACGAGTTCAGAATCTAACCTCACTATCAAACTCTGAATCCCAAATGAAATAGATTCAGATAATAACTCAATCACTGCACTATACTCTACAATTTTGTTTGTTGTTTGACTGAGGCTTACCCCATGCATAGATACCAACTCATCAAAGGGCGAATAGATAACCCAAGCTGCGGAAGAAATATTCCATGTACTACGACTAGCGCCATCAGCGAAACCAATATATGTTTGGAGAGGCGTCGACATCTGCGACATCAAACGTAAAACCAAGATAAGAAGGAATAACGACGGAAGACTCATTATCTAAGCTAAGCACACTTTAATATAAAACACACCAGCTAGAAGAAAAAACTGACCTAACTAAAAAATCTCCACACTCATTTTAAGCATAATACCACTTCAGGTAAAGACCATTTATGGGTTTACCTCAAGAGACCCCGTTAAAGTCTACCAATTCATAGGCCCCTTTCGCTAGCTTTCGTTTGACAACAAAGGGACAATGCCACATAGGCATGAATTTTCCAGCGCCTAATTTATCATTTGCTTGATCGTACAAAAGGACTAGATCTCCTTCCGAAAAATTTCGAGGGGTCACATTTCGATCATATTGAGCTTTAATACGTTTGGCATGAGATTCGATCGCTAATGCAGCATCGCGGCGATTATCATCTAGCTGAGCCAAGTATAACAAACGTCTTTCCTCTTCAGAAGTAGCTGGAAGTAACTCGATGGCCATTCGCAATGATGGGATTTCGCACTCAATAGGTAACACAGCTTCCAAACCATAAACTAGTTGGAAAGGAGTGAACCCTGTTGATGTTTTAACTGAGGTTCGATACGCCCACAATACTGAAAATAGCATGTTATGCCAATTCGATCGATGAATCCCAATGATTCGTCGGCTCATGATGACTAGAACTTTGTTGATGGCTTCAACCAGGCCATTAGCTTATGGATAATAAGGAGTTGAACTATCGTGACACAAACCAAGTTGGCCTGTGAGTTTTGTCATCATAATGTTTCGAAAATGACGCCCATGGTCAGTGATAATCACTTGTGGAACACCAAACCTAGCAATGATATGATTGAATATGAAAATCGCAGCTGTTTTTGCATCTGCCCCAAATGTAGGCATCACCTTGGCCCACTTAGTAAAATAATCTATCGCAAGGATAATATACGCATGCCCCCCGGCCGAGTGAGGGTTACATGTAATAAAATCGATACCCCATTTGGAAAAAGGACCAATGATAATTATAGGGTGAAGAGGAGCAGGTGGAGCGCGCATCTTTCCATCAAAAATTTGGCAATTGTGGCATTTTTGGACCGCAATAATACAATCTTTAAATATAGACGGCCAGAAATAGCCAGCGCGCAATATCTTTTGGGCAGTGGCATACCCAGACATATGACTGCCACACGCTCCAGAGTGACAGTCATTTATGACCTTTTCAGCTTCCTCATGAGTCAAACAACGTCGAAAAATAAAGTCCGCCCCACGACGATAAAGAGTATCTCCAATAATTTTGAATTGTTGGGACTGGAATCGTATTTTCTGATGTTCTGATCGTGAAAGTTCAGGCTGAATGGATTGGGTTTGGAGATAAAGGATGATATCCCTATACCACGGATCTAAAGTGCTGATTAGAAACAAGGATTCGTCCACAATGGGCTCCTCTGCCACTGTTTCCGTGTTAGCACGCGGGAATTCACACATTAACTCCGCAAAAACTAAGGATTTCTTCGACTTAGACTTTTCAAATTCAAAGTCGGACTCCTGCAAGATGACAATCCATTTGGAGTACTTGCCCCCCAGAAATTGCTTGGTCAAAATATAGATCATAGGGTTGCAATCGGAAATAACTGTAGTCTTGCGTATTAAAATGTAATGACGAAAACGTTGGACAACTTGAACAGCTTCCAATGCTAATTTCTCCACATGTGAGTATTTTAGCTCAGTTGGATTTAACGTGTGACTAAGGTAATATATCACATGTTCCGTATCGAATTCGTCTTCCTGAACTAACACCATTTCGATGGTGGAATAGGAAGCGACGAGATACAAGAAGTAGCCCTGGTTGTAGTTGGGAGGATGCAATAGAGGTGCATGGGTCAACGCGTGTTTTAGCGCATCAAAATATTTCTTAGCTATCTTGTCCCAAAAGAATGAAGTATTCTACTTCAACAACCGGGTAAATCCCTTTGTGATCTCGGCGTAGTTAGGGATGAATCAACGTAAAAAGTTTGCTTTCCCTTGCAAACTTTGGAGTTGGCGAAGACTCGAAGGAGGAGGCAATCGGATAAAGGCTTCGACCTTCAAGGGATCGATGCGAATGCCAGATTTCGAAACAACAAACCCCAGTAATCGACCCGTTTCAATACAGAACACACACTTGTGGGGATTCAACCTAATCCGATAATGCTTACATCTCATAAAAATTTCTCTTAAATGGATGAGATGGTCAGCTCGATGTAATGAATGAGCAGGAAAGTCATCGAGATAGGGTTTCACAATGTGCTTAATATCATGAAAAGCGTAAGACATGGGCTGTTGAAAAGTTGCGCTGGCATTCTTAAGCCCAAAAGATAATTTGTAATAAGCAAATGTCCCCCATGGACAAATGAATGCCATTTTTGGTTGATTAGCTGGCAGAATATTGATTTGATTGTATCCGGAAAAGCCATCCATAAAGGAGAAAATTTAACTGTCGGCACAATCATCAATGATCTAATCGATATAGGGAGTAGGGTAATTGTCCTTTGGACATGCTCGATTAATGTCCCTATAGTCGATACATATTCTTATTGTCCCTTGCTTTTTGTTCACAGGAACAATATTCGATACCCAATCCGTTAACGGGATTGGATAAATGAAACCTGCTTTGAGTAATTTTTCAACTTCTACTTTAATTGCAGCAACTTTTCGTGGGTGAATCTGACACAAACGTTGCCAGACGGGTTTAGCATCCGAGTAAGTTTTGATTTCATGAACTACAATTGCTGGGTCAATTCCTGGCATTTCCTCATATGACCAGGCAAACACATCGTGGAATTCTTGAAATAGGGACTTATATGTTTGAATTTCATCTTTCGTACAAGAGGCACCTATATGAACGTTTTCAACAATTCCAAGCTTAACTGAAATGTCAAGGGGAATAGTTCGAGAAATATTTCCCAAGTTTAACTCCGAATCAGGATGTTTCATTGGATTTTGAGCGTCCTTAACATATTCAGTCGTAAAGATTGATGAAAAATCATTTTCAAAACGATTGCTCTCGGGTAAAAACGAAGATCTGTGATGAAGATTTTCCCATGTTAACTCATCGATGCATAGGATTTCACGAATTTTCTCATCTGATTGAACAAGTTCGGAAAACGTTATTAAATCCGAGTTTGATGTCGAAAGTGAATTCTCATGGACCATGTTCATTAAGTCGATTTTGGTTGATGTTGGGTCGGAAAACGACTGCACGGTCTGATATGAAAGTTCATACGGACTCAAAGGCATAAGAGTACCAAATGACTCTATCTCAAATTCATAAGGTATGATCCAAGGATCATCATTAACAATGGTTCCTGATGAAATCATATGAATGGTTGCAGTAGAATACGATACGTTGATAGGAGGAAAAGGAAATGTGCACAATAAACCAGAATCTTTAACTAGTCCTACACCAACATCCTTATAAGGGATCGTCGCTTTACCAACGTGCTGAATGCTTTCAGCAGAGGCTGGGTCGGATGAAAAGTATGACAACTGGTCTATGGTTACGATCTTTCCATTATGAGGGAACTTTATAAGCCGAAAGACCGATGAGACAACAACTGTCATAGTGTAAGACCAACTACGACCCAAGAGAAGGTTGTAATCCAGAGGGGCATCAACCACCTCCACATCTAGATTAACGGTTTTACTTTCAACCCCTATAGGTAGATCCTGTAAAATGTCAAAAGGATGAAACCCACGGCCATCAGAGGCCTTAAGAATCATCGAGGATTGATTTAGTGAAGGAGAACCAAGCGATCTCCAACACTGTATCGACATAATGCACGTGGAAGCTCCCTCGTCAATCACAGTCCTATGAACAGGTTTGTTTTTTACTATCACTGGAATCTGGACAGCCATTTGATGAGGTAAACGCGGTGCACTACTTTCTAGATCGAATATTATAAGGTTCGGGTCCTGAACATCAATAGCTCCTATAGCCGACAAAAGTAATTTGAGTTGTGCTGGACATGATTGCAGCACTTCCAAAGCCGACATTGCTGAGGGTGAAATAGCTAAATCCTCAACAATGTTATAGTTCTGAGCTTCTCTCGCATGTGGATTGAAAGAAGACTTTTGAAGTATACCCTTGGCGGGCGATTTGATTACTAAGTCTGGATTAGGTTTCTCGATCTGTAGTGGATCGGAACCGGGAGCTGAGGTTGATGGATTCGAATGGGAAGATTCTGCTTCTTTACCATCAACAGGACTTTTACTGCCATAATATTGCGATCGAGTCGTAATCCTAACATGGGACATCATCAATATGGGTTCTTCATTGGCACTGGAGGATGAAACTATCATCTTATTGTCTTGATTTGGAAAAGGATCCTTTAAAACAGCAGGAGTTTGGGAACCTTTGACAATTTTCGCAACCTCTGCACAATGAGGGCAGTCTCTCGTAAAATTTCTTCATCACAGATGAGACACGGATAATAAGGTTTGCGTTTTTCATCAGTTGATTCTGCTTTTTCGAGTTTCTCTTTCGAATTCTTATCTGCTTTATTCTTCTTCTTTCCTTTCTTCTTACCACCAGTTTTTGATTTAGCTGTAGATGACTCTACAACATGAATATCGGTGGAAAGCTTCGCGGAAGACTCTCCTGTCGGGGAATCTGGCAAGGTTATGATAGGAGAAGAATTCTTGGAAGATTTCTTCTTACTTTTGGTATTAACCGTACCAATCACACCATTAGCGGCATGAGACCCTGAAGGAGCAGCAACGATTTGGTTTTGTTTGGGTAGATCGGGGATTTTTTCGTGTAACGTACCCGACTGAGTATAAACTAAGTCAAGGTATTGTGCTTGAGCAATTACTTGCTCCTCAGTAACGACTCCGGCCTTAGCTACATCTTCAGTGATCTTGGGCAGTAAAGATTTTACAAACCATTCAGCTAAGATTTGATCTGAGATAAAAGCTTTCACTAAATGTCGTCGACGTCTCCATTCATGGATATGATCTAAAATGTAAGTGGACGTTGACTGCTTTAACGAAGTTAATAATTCCGTGCCATTGTCATATCTGACTGGCAACTAAAAATGAGTTAAAAACGAGGTAGCTAACTGACTAAAGTTATAAAAAGTGGCTCGCGGTAACTCAATGTACCACTTGGCCGCAAGACCAATTAGAGTGCGTTGGAAAAGTCGTAAATGAATTGAATCAAATGAAATGGAATTAGACACACACTAGAGGTGATAAGTCATCACATGGTTCGATGGGTCCTCTCCTAGCTTACCTTCGAACTTAGGAATATCACTGGGCAACTTATGCGCCATTGGCGGCCAATACTGAAAATAGTTAATTGGATCATTCGTAAGGTGCGTCAAGTCAGGCAAGTCCAAAGTTGCGATAAACGGTAACTGACGATTAGGGTCCCTAAAAATCTGGGTTTGCAGACCAGCCCCAGGAGGAGGATATCCAGGATAACTAGGAATTGGAATCTCATTTGGGATATTTTGTCCTCCTGTAAAACCAGGATTAACCAGACCATACTAGGGTTGCTGAGGTTTTTGATATGTATACCCAGGGTACGGTTGATACTGATAGGTTGGTTGCTGCGTAGCAGGACCGTATTGGTATTGTCCTTGGTACGGTTGTTGATTAAACTGAGGTTGAGTGGTGACAACCGTACTTCCTATAGGCATCTGAACCGAAGTGTGGACTATGGGTCCAGAATGAGGTAAAGGTGTCTGAGGAGTAGATACAGGGATAGTAGAAATCGGAGTTGTCAATACTCCAGAAGAAGGTGGGGTAGATGCAGCAGATGTTGCAGCAGACGTTTGAGGTAGAGTATGAGGCGTACTAGGCCCAAACTGAGAAACTACAGAAGGTGCAGAAGTTTGAACAGTAGACTGGACAGGTTGCTGGGGTGAACCAGAAACCAAGGGTTTTCCAGTTTGATATGACAACTGTGCATTCGGTTGCAAGAACTGCTGAGGTTGAGATGGATCTCACACTAAATCCGTTCCAGGGTATGGACCCATAGCAGGTTGAGGATATTGAGAACTATAACCGGGTTGAGGGTAGGCTTGATAATATGATTGGCCCGAAGGTGGCTGGTAACCTTGAGCTGGGTACTGACCTTGGGGTTGATAACCCTGAGGCACGTACTGATACTCGGGTTGACCTTGAGGTACATATTGATATTGGGGTTGATTTTGAGGTGCATATTGATACTGAGGTTGACCGTGAGGTACATATTGATACTGAGGTTGACCTTGGGGTACATACTGAGTCTGGGGTTAACCTTGAGGAACGTACTATCCCGTAGGTATGTATTGTCCTTGAGGTTGTCCCCCAGGCGCAAACTAAGTACCTTGAGGTTGCCCCCTAGGCATATATTGGGTACCTTGAGATTGCCCCCCAGGCACATACTGGGTACCTTGAGGTTGCCCCCCAGGCGGAGACTGGCCACCTTGTGGTTGAGTATTGGGGATAGAACCTGACATCATGAGAATATCTTCTACACTCAAAGGTTTAGTACCATTATTTCCAGTTAATAACTTTTGTTCAATAGGTTGAGGAGATGCTCCCGAAAATGTACCAGACATGGACTAATACCCAATGGGAACAAAAGGACCATCGTACAAAAAGGCTTCCGAAGATTGAGAAAACTTGGATGACTGCTTAGACATATTCAACGGAGGATAGTAACCTCTAGGTGTTGGGTGATAAGAAATACGAGGTGGTGAAAAACTTAGTCCCGGGTTTTCCAAAAAATCAGTCAATGAAATATACCAAGCACTTCTCCTAGGTGGACTGTAAAATATTGATTCACGCTCCCTAAGGTCTAAGGTAGGTCGATCTTCTGGAATAGGGATGCCTTCTTCATTGTCCAAAATAGCAAGTTCTTCAATAGCTATTAGTCCAGAAGGAAGATCTTGGGTGATTATTGCTTCTACCCTAGGTGAACTAGGACCACTAGAAGCTGGAGAAGCAAACCCTGATATTGGAGTAGTAGCAATTTCAAATTAGGGTTCAGATATTTCAGGTTCTTCACCTATATTACTAGTAGATTCAACACTACCAGTAACTTCTGAAATGGATACAGGTTGTGTACTATAATCTGCTATTAATGCCGAAAAATCAGGATTATATCCCACCAAAGTAGATTCTCTTATTTCAAGTGACCCACTTCTACTGTCACTAGGAGTTACCAGGGCCCGTAGCCCTTCAAGATGGCTTGGTGAAAACTCAGGAGGTTGGCCCCGAAGTCTACAGGACTTCCTCGGTAATTCAGCCATGATTAAAAACTTTTAACTACTTCACACAAAAACAAAGTAAAATCTCAATGAAAATCACCTAAAGCCTCTAAAGAACCAAACAAATTGAATCACACGCCTAAATAATCTAGGATATCAATCACACACAAACAGTAACTTTCCGTACCGAAAACACTAGTTGGTGATGAAATAAAACGTCGTAGAGTTCGATACAGTAATAGCGGTTGGAACAGTTACCCCGACAACCTGCTTAATGAATAGACCGGCACAAGTTTCTCCAATTAACCGTCTCGAGTGAAGAGAACCCCCCAGAAAATCCAAGTGAGTCTAGCCGACGTCTGCTCCAAGTACAATGGGATCTTCCCACCACCGTCACCTTAGGAAGAATCCTAGAGAATATGGTCACTAAGGTTACCAACAGAAACAAATATACCTGGGAGAACAGTCTATGATCCGATACGCACACAAGGGCAGAGTAGCAAGCTCAATCCCCTTGAAGGCTCCTCGACATAAACCG